>JACEGR010001473.1:0-166897 GCA_014170235.1 Listronotus bonariensis
TAGACATATCAAACATCGTCATAACTAGATTTTTCTACTCGCGTGCGCACTTTAGCGCACACATTTTACTTTTGAAAGAGTCACTAGTTCAAAACAGTACTTTTCCGCACTAGTGCAGAAAAGTAAAAAAATTTTGAACCATATATTAGCGAGTCGCAATGACGGATTTTCATGAACTTCAAGTTAAAAAAAAACGCCTTGGCCAAACCAACTCAAGAGGTGAAAGAAACACATTCCGCAGACACCAATATTTGCACAACAAAAAAACTCCTTCAAGCCGCTATTAACCTGCAAAATGCCACAAATTGTACATTTACCATCAATATTACTTAGTACAAGTAGGGTATTGGGTAGCATTGGGTTAAAATAAAAAAATAATAAAATTTTGTTTCTATGTTTTCCCTATGCTAGTAGAAAAAATTAGGGTCCCTCACACGTGCCAAAGGTGCCTTTCCCGAAAAGTGGGACTTTTGGCACTAGGAAATATACTATATTTGTTTAGTTTTTACAAATAATAAAAAATCCGCTGATTATTCTGTAAGTAAAAAACACTAAAAAAAACTCTTTTTTAAGGTTTTTAGGTATCTTGAAAACAAAGAGTTTGGGGACCTATGTTTATATAAATATTGTGTCTGAAGATACCTTGAGGAATCGCGCCTTAAAGTTTGGCAGCTTTCTTTTTAATAATGTGCATAATTTAAAAAAATTTAATCGTGTGCAGCTGAATTTAGCATGTTCAATGTAATAACTACAGCAAGATATCAAAAGTCAATGTATGTATTAGATTTTATTATTTGATATGAAATTATAAATTTGAATTTGCTATGCAATAAACATTTATAGAAGGCGAAACAATGATATTTTGATTAACTTGGATTTTTATGTCTGATAAGTAAATTCAAGGTTAGTTTGATTTGACCATGAAACGTAAATAACTTAAAATGGGAAACAAACAATTTTGTGAAATAAAAATAATGCATTTCTAAAAATTTTATCCAATTTATCTAGATCATCTTAAACATTAGCCTATGATTCCTGTACATTCCTATTCTTTAAGACAAAAATGTGAAATATGGCATAACGGTGTAAAACATAAATATACAATGGTACTTCCGCTATCTTTGATCTTATTCTGATTTTTTGAATTTTTTTATTTAATATTTGTGTTATTATAGCTCTTTAAATTGCGCGGTATTAGCGGTATCTACAGACTGTCGACGGATGGGGTTAAAATCAGGACAAATGGACCAAAAATTTTATTAAAAAAAAGAAATTCCCATATAAATTTTTAATTGTAAAAAAATCTTGATTTTGTATACAGGGTTCGCAAAAACTTAAAAAACATGATTTTCCTACAAGAGTAAACTACCTTTATTTTTTATTTTTAAGCAAAATATCATTTAAAAAAATTATTTAGAATAGCATTTTAAAGAACTTTATTAAAGTTACAAGGCTATCAAAAAGATTCAAAAAACTAATTTTAAAGTTATCAAAAATTGATTATCTAAATTTTTATAATAAAATGACCTAATAAACTTTCATAATTTGCTTTTCAAACACCTGCTTTCTCCAAATTCCTATAAAGCACACTTTTTTAACGGTAAACGCCAGTTTTTGTCAAATTATGGATTTCAATAAAATTTTGTATTATTGTTTTTATCGAGTACAAACATGATTCTAAATAAATTTTGTTATTGATATTTTGCTAAAAAATTAAAAATACAGGTAGTTTTCTCTTGGAGAAAAATCATGTTCTTTAAGTTTTTGCAAACCCTGCATACAAAATCAACATTTTCTCTTCGTGAATCCAATTTTTTTTACAAGCAAAATTTTAATGAAGAACCACTGCTTTTCGAAAAATGAAGTTTTGGTCCATTTGTCCTCTTGTTAACTCCATCCGTGGACAGTCTGTAAAATATATGTTCTTACCTAAACATTTTGGTTGCCACCAGTATCCTTGATATCTACAAAATTCTTCCTGCATTACATAGGATGGCACACCAGCACTTAGAGGATCATCTGCTAAATTTCTGCCTCCTGAAACATTTCATTATGACAAACATCTATTAACATTAAAAAAATCACAGTCAGGAAGCTGCACTATTCAGGAGTGTTATACGCTATATTTCATTATGATTGAACAAAAAGTATAAAGAAAAATATAATTAACGCCCGAATAAGTGGTCACAGGTCGGCCAGTCCAACATATACAGGGTGCCTCTAAAAGGTCTACCACAAATTCCTGGGACCAAAATACAATGATCTGACGCAATTTACCTTAGTCGAAAGTTTGATCTTTGGCGAGATACAGGGTGTTAAAATTTGCATTTAATTTTAGCTATTTTTAAATATTTTTTTATAATTAGAAATTTCTTAACGAAATTTCGTATTGGGGAGTTCTTTAGCCTGGGGAATGAAAATCTGCTTATGTTTGTGTTCTAAAAAGTAGAGGGAGCCACCTGCAATCATTTCCTTATGTTTAAAATGCCATAACTTTTTTATGCCTCTGTATATTATAGCTCTAGTAAAGAAATTCCATTCTACCTTATTTTTTTAAAGGTATTCTTAGTTAGAATCGCTACGAGGAACCGTTTTTAAGATATTCCAGCTTAAAAGTAAGGTCACCCAGGTTTCTGAAAGGTCTGTACAAAGTGCTATTATAAGTTCTAAAATGAAACGATCTAACGCAATTAACTTTAGTTGAAAAGTTGATTGTTTGCGAGATACAGGGTGTCAAAGTAAAAAAATTAAATGGAAACTTTGGTACCCTGTATCCTGCAAACGATCCATTTTTGGACTAAAGTTGCCTTAGATCGATGTATTTTGGCTCTAAGAATAGGTGATAGCATTATTTACAGACCTTTTAAAAAAAACCCTGTATGGCCTAGATTAAGGCTAAAGGAATACAAATTATTTTTTTTTGTATGAAATGAAACCTTTAATCTGGAAAACCTTAAAAACGGTTGCTTGTAGTGATTCTAACTAGGTATACCTTTTTTGTTTAAAAATATGGGAGAATGAAACTACTTTACTAGAGCTATAATATAAAGAGGCACAAAAAGTTATGGCATTTTAAACAAAAGAAAATGATTGCAGGTGGCTCCTCTACATTTTAGAACACAAACATGAGAAGATTTTGATTCCCTAGGCTAAAGAACCCCTAATACCAAATTTCGTAAGGAAATTTCTAATAATAAAAAAAATAAAAATACCTAAAATTAAATAGAAACTTTGACATCCTGTATCTCGCCAACAATCAAACTTTTGACTTAGGTAAATTGTATTAGATCGTTGTATCTTGGTCTCAGAAATTTGTGGTAGCATTTTGTACAGACCTTTTAGAGACATCCTTTATAGGGGGATAGTTCCAAAGTGTATAATATCCATCTATCTTATTTAATACAAAAATAAGTTGTCCAATTGTATTGTATATTTCAGCCGCTGAATTTAAATAAATCATTTTATAGGCCATCCGTAACAGAAAATTCCAACTTAATAAAAAATGCATAACATTTATTTTATAGGTTCTTAATTTTTTATAAAATGTGCTAATATTGGAAATTGTACACTTTAAAACTAACTCCCTGTATACACGTCGTGTTTTAAAAGGTTCATAGGCAATTTTTGCCAATGCGAGAAAAGGAGACGGTCTAAAGCAACAACTAAGCGGGACCGATGCGTATGCCTACTAGGAAACATTTACATATATGCCGACATTCTTTGTCTAATCTCCATCTCTCAGTGTTCTACATGCTTTAAACTGTCTGATTTTCACGTATTGGCAAATATTGCCTACAACCTTTTCAAGTGGCACGACGCGGCGTTTAAGTATTGCATTACAAAGTCTTGGCAGGTAAGTGGATCTTACACTTCAGGTGTTAAAACACGTTCAGCAACTTCAAAACGTTTTTAGGAAATGCCAGAATTAACAGGTAGAGATTAGACAAAAAATGCCGGCATGTATGCATTTCCTGATATGGTGATGCATCAGTTCTGCATTATTGTTCAATTGCCTATCAACCTTTTGAATTAGCTAAACGTGAATAGTACTTTGATTACTTCCTTTTGTCGTTAGCTTTTAGATAATTGATTGATTTGTAGTACATGAACCCATGACAGAGTCCTGTTTAGTAATCCCCCTACTATCCCCCCACTTGAGCATCATAGAGACCTATTGGCTTGCAAAGCTTGGATGATAAGAAGAAAAAAATTATATAATGTGTATATTTTCATCGGTGGGGGCAGCGGTTATAGATTTTTAAATATATCAAAAAAATACTGTTATTATTTCGGCTTGTAGAAATCGTTCGGATCGTATTGGATTATCTTAGAATTATTTTCCTCAAAATAAAAAATAAAAAAATAGCCACGCTTGAGAATGTCAAAATGACGTTTTTTTACAACTTTGTAGCTCTTCGCTTTCTTTACGTCACTTTCAATTTATCAGATTAGTGGAATATACACTGTTTAGCATGTAATTAACTTACCCTATCTTAATTTGACGCGCTCGAAAATTTCTGATGGATATATTTTTGTTTTTTATGATCGGCCCTGTATACGGGGCTCATATTTGGTAAAGTTACTTAACCGATTACAAGGTATCCTCCGGTATATTAATCTGCCGCGCTGTAGTATATTCCGAAATCCCCTTCTTGGGCTCCCCTAGCATGTTTCTATTGCTCTTATATGGTAATAGATGAGCTGTAGTTGCGACAGAACGACCAATCAATAGGGACCTCGGGTCTTTCTATCTTCTTACCTTTGTGAGCATAGGTTATCCTAACATTGGATCCGGAAACAGTATGGGTGACCCATATATCGTGGTTACAAATGTAGGCGACCAGTTCCGGATTTGACGGACATATTTGTGGATTTAGCTTTGCTCCCATGGAAGTCATTCGAAGTTTGGTGGGAAATAGCTGCCCATTCTTTAAATTGGAAAAAGTAAAATAAATTCTACACTGGGTATAAAGTTGATTGAAATATAAACATAGATGCAGCAATGCTTTGTTTCCAAGATATAAGGTATTAAACATTTTTTATAAATCGTTCTTTTTTTATTTTTTATTTGATAATAATGAACTTTTTTGACAGTTTAAAGCTAATTTACCCCTAACCTAAATTAATTTATAAACTTCCGATAAACAGCGAGCGGAACCTGACGTTAGCGGGACATGAACGCGTCAATTTCATCTTAAAACACGTCCGTGACACGCCAGGAGGAACGGCGACGTGACGCACTTGTTTGACCGTTAGGCAAGGATGCAAAGTATTACGTGTTTCAATGCGACTACGCCGCGCTAATGCCTCGACCCGCTACCTGTTTGCCGGAAGCTTTAGTTTTGCCCACAGATGAAACAGGGAACATTTATTTCGGAATAATAGTATTAATGTTAAAAAATATATTTAAAAACAGCACAGTACACTAAATTAAATAAAGTTAACATCTAAACTAATACACTTTACTAAATTAAGTGGTTTCCAAATTTTTTCCTATGTTTCTTGGCTGGTCCAGGGATATTTAATTGAATGGTTTTTATTTCTTTTTTTTTTCACTAAGAAAGACACAAAAAATTTAAAAAACTGTATTTTCGTACATTTTTTTCAAAAATATACTTTCCTGTTATTAACAACCAAACTGGCATTTAATAATATTGCTATCAACTACAGTAAAGAAAACTTACCGTAAATCCGCTATCTACACACTGAAATAAACTACTGGCAGCTGGAAAGACAATTTTTCCTGAGTCCTCATGAATTTCGTAACTATTTATGCCCCATGTCGCCAAACGTTTTCTCTCCCACAGAAGTTGCTCTTCCCTGGAAGATCTAACAAAAATAAAGCAATCAAGTAAAAAAACTATTTAATTATAAAAAATATTAAGAATACCTGTTGCACGATGATATACATGGAAAATTTGATTCC
This sequence comes from Listronotus bonariensis, assembly GCA_014170235.1. Classification (NCBI taxonomy): domain Eukaryota; kingdom Metazoa; phylum Arthropoda; class Insecta; order Coleoptera; family Curculionidae; genus Listronotus; species Listronotus bonariensis. The sequence goes on from JACEGR010001473.1 coordinate 5,927, forward strand.
AAGACACACTGCCATTGAAGTCGCAAACTTGTAGGTTGGCTTGTATTTGGTATGTCGGTAAAGAGTAATGTTGTTTCCCATCCTAAATTTAAATTAAGTATATAAAACTTTTTTTTAATTACACTAGCGGAAAAAATAGAAAAAACTCCAAATTTTTTGACTTTTTAAGTGGCTATATTTCGCTTAAAAATTATTGCACTGAAATTAAAAAAAAACATTTGAAAGCTTAAAGTTTCTAGTTTTTTTGAAATTTTTTCGTTTTTTTGGTCTAATAAATTGGAAAAAAATCCAACTTAATCCTGTATGGATGGGATAACTTGTTCATTAACCTTTAATTTTGTTTTTTCAAAAGTTCGAAACGGCCACTTTTGGCTGAGATATTGAACTTTGAACAAAAAAGGACCTTTTGTCTTTAACCATCAATATCTCAGCAACGGCTGACAAAAAAATTAAGGAGGGCTTTAAAATCTTTAATTAATACTCTACAATACAATAATCGGCTATGGTTTAAAAAAATGTTTTGTTTTTTTATTTTTTACGTTAATTTCAAAAATTCAAATAAAGAAAAATAAAAAAAAGTTTTTTAAATTTTTCGGATTTAAAAAAATTAATGACGCCCAAAATTTATTTTTAGATTTTTTTTATTTTTTTTTCCTAAATTTAAATACTTTTATTAATAAAAATGCATAAAAACTTTAAAACTTTTGTTGGATTGGGTTAAATATTATGATCATTTAAAATCAATACCGTGATCTCTTCTTTAATTCTTTCTCAAAAATTCGATTGAATGAAACAAAAAAACGGCTTAATGGATTGAATCGAAACTTTGTGGAGTTTTTTTAGGCATATTGAACTGTAAAACGCACACTTAACATTACTGGTTTTCACGATATTTTTAATTTAGCGCCTGATTATACCAAAAACCACAAAAAGCCCATTTTTTATTGATTTTTGAAATTACCGTAAAAAATAAAAAAATTTTTTTTCAAAAACCATAGCCAATATTGTAGAGTCTTTATTAAAGATTTTAAAACCCTACTTAATGTTTTTGTGCCATCAGCGGTTGCTGAGATATTGATGGTTAAAGACAAAAAGGTCCTTTTTTGTTCAAATTTCAATATCTCAGTGAGAAGTGGTCGTATTAAACTTTTGAAAGAACAAAATTAATGCTGAATGAACAAGTTATCTGATCCATATAGTGGTTAAGTTGGATTTTTTTTCAAGTTTTTAGACCAAAAAAACCGAAAAAAATTCCAAAAAAAACTTTTCAGTATTCATTAGAATTACGCGGTAGACGTTGCTTGATAAAAAATTGTCACTGTAGGATCTTAAAACTAGAAACTTTAGGCTTTCAAATGCATTTTTTAAACTTTCAGTACAATATTTTTTGTATCCTTAATTTGTTCCGCTAGTGTATATTAAAAGTTGATTTTATTCTATTAGATTATAGTCTATGGTATATAATTTCGGAAAATCTTATGCTTTAAACCTTGCTACAAATTTCAAGTTTTAATTCAGTTTTTATCATAAGCTTTACATCTTAATAAGATTACCAGAGGATTTTGGCAGTGATTATTTAAAATCATCTATGGGCAGTGCACACTTTCAATGTTTTTCATTAAATTTTTGAGTTTTGCAAAGTAACTAACCATACCTTTCACCCTAAGAGAGAATTAAGGTAAAAAGAAAAAAAAAATGATATTACAGTTTTTCAATACAGAGTGGGTAAACCAGTGACCACTTTTCCATATAATTCCACCACAATTCCACAAAATTTCATCACAATTCCATGACAATTCCACTTTAATTTTAGAAAAGATGATATGAAATGGCGGATCAAAGCCTCTATTTCGCCGTTTCTGTAATTTTTTGTCATAAAAAAATTTGAAGAGCAAAAAAGAGTCTCACTTTTAACAATTAAATATAATTACACACAAGTCCACCATAATTTCACAACAATTCCACAACCATTCCTCAACAATTTTACCCAATTCCACACAACTCCCAAACAATTCCACTTTACTTTCCCCAATTCCATGCAATTCCACATATTTCGACATAATTCCATCCAATTCCATCTGCTTGTACACCACAATTCCCTAGTGGTTTACCCCTCAGGGTGGATGTCCATATTGTGACCCATTTTAATTGCAAGGAACTTTGGAAAAAATACAGTTATCAGGATGCAGTTTTTGCTGAAAGCCTTATATTTTTTAACAAATTATTTTTGGATTTAATCCGAATTCAAAAATCAAACAACCCCCAGATTGATCACTCTGAGATACAAGCATCCATCTATCAAAGCTGTTTGATTGGATGAGAAAAACGCTGAAAAAGTTATTTTGAAGCCAAGGAAGGTCCAATGAATGAAGCAGGAATGGCAAATTAAATAAATGCAAGTCTTAAATATCATTAACTAAAAGCGTTTTTCTCAAAACTGTCTTTTTTAAGGGGTGCCCACAATTTCTCCAGTTCTACTTGAACAATTTACTTGGAATTATTTACTATCTACTATCTTTTCTACATATGTTCGGAACTAGCTGCACCTCCAAATTTCAATTTTTACTATTAAAAAAAATCTAAAAAGTCAAAAAACATGGTACAAAAATTATTTATTTTTCAGACAGCCGTCATTTTGTGAAAAAATGTTTTTTTTAACATTTTCGTAGTTCCGGACATAGCGACAATACTCTAGATTAAGGGCTGAAATCGTGGGCATGATCACAAGCCAATTTTTTGAGACCCCCACTTTATCAGCTGCTAATTTTTTATTTTTTTCTATTTTCTATTTTTTTTCGGAATTTCTGTATTGTTAACTTATAAAAAAATCGAAAGTAAAAATATTGATAAAAATATTGATTAACTTTTTTACGGCATTTCAAAAATGACCTAAAATTTATACCTATACACCAGAATATCCCCCTAAAATATTTTTACCTCGATTTTTACTTCAATTACCACAAAAATAAAATGGCCGATTTTCGGATATATGGCAACTTTGCTATTTTAAATGGAACACTCTGCATGTTTTTCAATATTTTTAAGATTCAATCTATTCCCTTAAAACAATGTGACAGAAGCTATGATTATTTCGAAAAATATCGGATTTTTTGACCTCCCAAAAACTGATTGCACGGCAATTACAAATATTATTTGACAATGAAGATTTGTACAAACAAGATTACAAAAAATACGCCAACAAAGTCATAGTTTTTTCACAATCTGAACAAATGTTGAAAAAGTGATCCAATCTTACCGCAACTATTTTTTTACAAACAATGGTATAAAATCGGTTAAAAATAACATATGTAATTTGTATTTTATTTAGTAATATGTATTATTTTTGGTATGTAAAAACACGAATTACTACTTTTTTAGTAAATAATTCACTACAACAATATTTCTTTAAATAGTATTTCATAATCATTACCTAACTGCTATTTAAATAAATAATAAAACCTCAAATAAAATCATAGCATATTTTAATTAAAAAAAAATATTTCTATTATTATAAAAACAATTTCAGGAAAATAAATCATTTATCGTGCCTAACATATAAATGTGTGATTTGGACAAAAAAAATAAAATAAGGTCCAGTAGATTTAAATTCTTAGTAATATCTTTTGTCGGTGACCTTAAGTTTGAAAATCGTATACAGACTGTCCAGGGATGAAGTTAACAAGAGGCAAGTGGACCAAAAATTTTATTTTTCGGAAAAAGTAATTTTTCCTAAAAATTTTTGTTTGTAAAAAAATGGGATTCACGAAGAGGTAATGTTGATTTTGTATACAGGGTTCGCAAAAACCTAAAAAACATGATTATTCTACAAGAGTAAACTACCTTTATTTTTTATTTTTAAGTAAAATATCATTTGAAAAAATTATTTAGAATAGCATTTTAAATAATTTTATTAATGATACAAAGGGTATCAAAAAGATTCATAAAATTGATTTTGAAGTTATCAAAAATTAATTATTTTAGGTTTTTATAATAAATTGACCCAAAAAACGTTTATAATTTGCTTTTCACCTGCTTTCTCAAGATTCCTACAAAACACAATTTTTCAACTGTAAAGGCCGGTTTTCGCCAAATTATGGATTTTAATACATTATTGTTTTTATTGATTTCAAACATTATTCTAAATACATTTTTCCAATGATATTTTGCCAAGAAATTAAAAATACAGGTAGTTTACTCTTGGAGAAATTAATTTATGAAGAATTACTTTTTTCAAAAAATGAAATTTTTGGTCCATTTGTCCTCTTGTGAACTCCATCAGTGGACAGTCTGTATAATTAATGTACATATTTTTTGTTTTTAATAAGCTTCCATTTTTCTTTGAGAAGGGAACAATGTAAAGCACTCCATCATATTCAGCAGCTAATCAGAAGGGAATGTTAATCTTAAACCGACCATTCCACTAACTTTCTATCACAAAGTACAGTAGCTACAATATCGGTACTGAGGGAACTAAATAAATTACCAGTTAATAATATAAGACATAAGGTCTATAGAAAAAAAGAATTTATTTTCATGTTCCAGTAAATTATTTTAACAACTTTCACACATAATTGTTCGGTTACAATGGCCAACGTAAGGACTGCCCATAGGAAATGAGGAACTTAACAATATTTTGCTATTGATAATGATCTCGCAAAGTTTAAGGAGCTAATTAAAGAAAATTTTCTACATAATTTTATCATTAACACCTAAGATAACAACGATAATAATGACAACGAACTGCAAGAAAATTGTATCACTCCAAGCATATCTGAAGGTCTAAAAGCTGCAGAAATGCTAAATGTGTTTGTGCAGTTTAATTTGTAAGATATCAGCGTAGAAATTATTTTTTTGTTTGCATAATACAGTTTTTACTTTTTGAATTGTGTCAAACTGTCTGTTCTGGTTAGTATGACTTCCAGTTAGTACGATGTAATATCAAAGGTCCCTTGGCCGTCTTTAAAACTGGATATTACTATACTAACATAGTTACTATGGTTGTCTTATGCACATTTTATACAAAAGTTATAGTATAAAAAATGACCTCTCTGTTGTACTTAAAATTTGATCCCATTTTTCTATCTACATAGGTACTTATACTATATATTTGTTATGGAAAATTTAGTTTAAATTGTTGTCCTTGCTTATTAGGAAAAACATCCATAAAAATATATATATTTTTTTAATTAAATCCTATGGAGACATTTAAAGAACAATAAAGGCACTCTTCTCTACTTGCACAGAAGACCACCTTTATAATTATATTTAAAAATATATGCCAATAACTTATGTTACCTAAATAAATTAGGTCATAGGAAAAAAGTTTGTCAATGTTAAAAAGTGTGCGAGTGTGAAATGACGAATAAGCAATGACTTTTATAGTTGCCATTTTGTCACCTCACATCTATAAACCCCATGGCTTATTAGTAGTTTTGGTATTAAATTCAGTTTTAAGTAGTAATTATTAAATTGGGGACTAACCATTATGAGGAGTACTAAGAAAGTATATCCTAGTTCTCCCATCCTGAAGAGTTCTAAAAGTAAAAGCTGTGGGAATCATAGTGGATAAACTCGACAACTGTCTCCGTAATTCACTAACGACCGCCCTCAGTTCAGGCCAAGTAAGCTTTTTACACTGTATTTCAAGTTTTTCTCAGGTTCTTCTAGCACCGTTTCTAGTGCACTTTCCTTCACTTCCACTTCCATATTAGTTTTTGTTTATAACAGTCTATATATTATTTCTGGTCTTGTTATTTCAAAACAATACAAACTTTTCTTAATGTGACAGCTACCCACATATTTTTAGATTAAAATGTTGTAAAGACTATTGAGTATGAATTAAATAAATCACATTTCATTGCGAAGTGTCCTAAAAATAGCGGAAAAAAAAGTTTTGTTGCAAAAAATCATTTCTTTTTTGACCCAAATCTTTGCCAAAAACGAAACTAACCTCATTTACTTGATTCCATATCGATGTTGCCGGTTTTATGGTAATATAAGCTAGAAAAAAATATTTATTTGTACCATTTAATAAAATTTTCGATAAAGTATTTTGTTCACATAAGTTTTACGCGAAAAATTTCAACATTTTTGGCAGTGACTGCGTAAAATTCACAAGTATTTTTGTAAACAAACTTAAATTTGACAAGTTTGGTGACGTAATTTTGGCAACGCTCAATAGTAGCAAACGCCAACATTGTTTAAAGACGAAACAATATGAGTGTTTTCAATTGGTATAATCGTGTTCATTCACTGATTGAATCCTACCAAATCCTACTTTTTTCCATTGCAATGGAAATTAGTTTTACAAAAGGCACAGGTTATTACGAAAGACCAAAAAAAGGTCAAGGTCATATGGCACGAGCTTTTGAAAAAATGACAATGACGAAACGCAAAATTTGAATTTCTATAAATAGAAGTAGACAATAATCAATCACAATAAGATCATCTAAAATCCATGGACCAACACCGACTCCACACTCCGCACTCCGCATGGACAATTGATACATTACTATTTCTTGGTGATGGGTTTCCGCCGGGAGCATTTGATTGCTCCCGGAGCAAACTTTATTGCTTCCAGATTAAACTCAATTTTCTTATATTTGAACTGAAAATGATACCATATTTAAATAAATACCTACACCTTAAAGTTTTCAATACTTGATGGTATCAGGAACTCATAACAAGAATCATAAACTTTAAATATTTGATTTTTAAACGGTTTATGGACGATGCTGCAAAACTAGCTGTCACATTGTTGATATAAGCCGGCTGTCCATGAGAGCGGTTTTCCGCTCGCGGATGATAACTCAGCGTTGTGATTGGCGGGAAAAACATTTTAAATTTGCACTAACCAATCATGACGCTGAATTATCATCCGAGAGCGGAAAACCGTTCTCATAGACAGCCGGCTATAAACAACACAATTTTTAACATCAGCGAATGCTCCGGGAGCAATAAAATACGCTCCCAAGAAATGTTTCTCCATTGCTCCAAAAATAAACACCCGGAGTTTTTCGACCCATCTCTACTATTTCTTTACCGACTAGTTTAGCTCCATTGTTAATTCAATTGCCAAAATTTTTTTCAATAATTTTCCCGAAAATTTACCGAATGAAACACGCTAGTGGCTATGTGCTGCTTTATTCAATTCCGTTCACTAATGACAGATGTCGCGCTTGGGGAGTTTTTTGGTTGCCTAAATAGAGTGTCTAAAATTATTTGGACTGGTCGGTGATTTCACCGGTAATTCACCAATAGGGCCAAAACAAATTGTGTAAATAAATGTGTAACGGTTTTTCGTTTAACTTTTTATTTCTTAATCTTAACCGATCAACCCTTCTACGGTATACTTTACTGGTATATTAAAAAAGATCTACAAAATAAAACAAACATTTTTAAATATAAAGTAAAAAAGTTGCATCAGTGTTTTATATCGTTGGATTCGCTTTAAACGCTGCTTTTAGTAAGTAAATACGTTATGAATATGATATATTCTGATTTTAGTATTTAAACTAACGCAAAAATTTAAAAAAAAAGTTGAAACGCCTTTATTAGATAAGTTTAAAAAGATAAAATTAAGTTTGTATTTTTCAGGATGTTAATGGACCCAAAATCCGGCTATGTATTCTAGGTGATGTCACCTGCGGACTCCTGGACATTTTGATGTCTCTACTTGCTAAATACTTTATTAAAATAAGACACTGTAATAAAAATGATCCTAATTTTTAATTGCAGTTTTATATTCTATGGACTAGCGTAGCAGGGAGTATTTGTAGGAAAAAGGTTAGAAAAAAAGGTAAAATTTTTGTAGTAGTGGTTAGTAACTTGAATTATAGAAGAAAAAAGTAAAAAGGGGGGCCCCATTATGGGGTGAAGACCTTTTCACGGACGCCTTAATTTAAAGTTAATCTTTTGAAATTAATATAAAACCGTAAAATAAATAGAAAAAACAAGGTTTAAAACGGTGTTTTGATGTTAAATTATTAATTATTATATGTATAATTATTTAGGACTTTATATGCACAATTCGCTATGAACATCAAGAATCACGCGACTGCAGTTGACCAAACGACGCGTAGCGGAGTTCAGTTACACAGTCAACTGCGGAAAAGGCACTTTCGGTACATGTTTAAATCGCTATTTTTTTCTACGAGCGTAAAGGAAAACATTTAAACAAACTTTTCTTTTAAACATGAAGTTTATGAAAAAACATCATTGCGACTTGCTAATATATGGTTTAATATTTTTGTACTGTGACCCTTTCAGAACTAAAATGCGTGCAGAAAAGTGAACTTTTTCGCACGCGAGTAGAAAAAAAAGTATAAAACATTGGTGGCCATCCGGCCGAACACGACTATTAGTCCAGTCGATAGTGGCAAGGCAAAAATATAAATATGTAGACACCAGAGTTGGGTCGTATTCAAATACTCGGTATACTGAATAGTATTCAGAATACATTTTGCCGGTATTCGAATAGTATTCGAATACATTTGTGTGTTTGGTATTCGGTATTCGGCAGAATACTTGTTTGCTTAGTATTCGGGATTCTGTATTCAAATACTTTTGAAGTATTCGACGAATACTTTTTTTGCGTATTCGAACCCCGGCGTTCCGAGTATTCGAATACCGGAATGTGTAAACAGTATTCGAATACCAAAATTGTTGGGAGTAGAATACCAAAAGGGAACAAAAAGTAGGGAAAAATGATGGAGGATCTATTTTTTTTGCTCTTTAAAATTTTTAATCATAGGTATTTTTTCTTCTCTAGTATTCGAATATTTTTTTCCAGTATTCGAATACCGATTCCTGGTGTTTGTGAATACCGAGTATTCGAATACTTTTTTCTTCGAAGTATTCAAATATTCGGTATTCGAATACTTTTTTTTCGGTATTCGTATTCGTATTTGAAAACCGATTTTCAGTATTCGACCCAACTCTGGTAGACATACTGCACAACGTTATTACCAACTGCAGCACACATCATCTTGTATCATTTTTCAGTAATTGTTTATTTATCGGACACAACGCCGATTTTGATGATTTACCGGGGTTTTTGGGGCGCTAATTACGAATCTGGAAGAATTTTTAGTCGGCAACGTTCCGTTTTCGAGATATCCATCATCAAACTTGAAAAGCAAATTTACCTTATTTTCACTATATCCCCCTTCTTTTTGCAAATCATTCTTAATTTAAAGCTAAATTCATGCACGCTCAATATTTTAATTTCACCTCTTAAAAACCTATTTTTCCATTTATTTTACCAATTTTTTCCGTAAAATTGTAAACCTTCACTTTCAGTAAACCCTAATAACACACAATATTTAGAAAACGTATGTTTTAGGTACATTTAGGTCCAAACGTTCAAGACTAAAAAAAGCGTTATAAACGTTTTTTATATAAACGTATTAAAAACGTGTTTTTGGAGCCAATATGTAACGTTTTTATTGATCGTATTCTAAACTTAAAAAAGTCTCAAATAATTACTTTTACTTGTTAAAAACTGTTTAATCGTACTTTTAGAAATAACATATTGCGGGTGACCTAGCAAAACCTCCTGTCTGCATTTTAACCAAGAATTTTCCATTTTTAGATTTAAGATTGTAGCACAAACAAACACTTATTACTTAAAATATCTTTTTTCCTAGATTGGCTAGATTATATACTTTAAATACTGACCAAAAAAATAAAATAAAACAATAATTGGACCACTAGCAGATTGGTCGAAATCAGAAAGGAAGTTTTGCCAGGTCACCCGCGATATAACCTTTTTATCGCATGACTTTAAAATTTGTTCCTTGAAAAAATATTCAAGGAGCATTATTTGTTAGGAACGTACTCAGGGAATCCTTTTAGTTAGGAACGCACTATCCAATCTTCTGTCATTAGTCAATGACATAAACGACATTTTATCATTTTTGGTGCATTTTCTTTTTGTTTTCCTCATTTTTGCTAATAATAATTTAATGTACTGTGTATCTTGCAGACTACACTAAAAGCAATTACACGTGTAGTTTTACTGGTTTGGAGCGCTACAGACGGTCACGTAAAACTGTCACATTGGGGGTTATGGTTAGTATTTTTATTTAATTCGCTTTTTAAGGAATTAACATTAAAAAGGAGATGACAACTGTCACATTGGGAGGTTCTGGTTAGTTACATCTTTTTTTTTTTTTTTTATTTGCTTTATAAAAGAATTAAAAAAAATATCCATGACCCCCAATAATGTGACAGTTTGGTATGACCGCCTGTAGAGCTTCGAACCAATCAAATTACACGTGCTTGTGCTTAGGGACAATAAAAAGCGTTTAGTAAACGTACAAAAAAACGTTTTTTTGCTGACACAAAACTTTTAAAGAACATTCACGAATGTTTGAGAACGTTTATCGTACTTTACCTAAAATCTACTTGAATGTTTTATAAACGTTTATAAAACCAACTTGTCTTATAAGGGAGCCAGTTCAGTAGCCATGGCTACTGTGATTAAAATAATTGAATGTGAAGCTTTGCTATTTAATGGGAAAAAGGAGTAAAATAAATGAAAAAATAATAGTTTAAAAACTAAAAAACACGCTTTTATATGCAACCGAACTAAAAATTAGAAAATACTTTTTCATTACAAAGAGTTTGTCACTTCAGAGTAAAAAAGCGTGGGGTGCATTTTACTATTTTTTCATAACTTTTCCCTCATAGATATTTGCAAATAGAATAATTATAACATTTGATATATTAATCACCCCACGCTTTTTATTCTGAAGGGACAAACTTCTTTGTAATGAAAATTATTTTCAAATTTTTAGTTCGGTTTGCATATAAAAAAGCGTGTTTTTAGTTTTTTTAAACTATTATTTATTTTTCATTTTTTTAGTTCGATATATCAATTAGTTTTTTAAAAATAAATGCTCCAGTTTATTCACTAAAAAAATTCCTTCGCCATTTTGTCAAGAGACACATAGGATCTGTAAAGGAATTTATTTATCCTTGCGGTCCTAATCAGGATAACGGGATACTGTTTTTAAATTATTGCATTGTCATCGGTCCTTGATAAGTGTGCAAAGTTTCAAAGAAATTGAATCGCTGGAAGTTGGTAAAAATTAGGCTCAAAGATTCCGTTACATAGATAGATAGATAGATAGATAGTTACAATCCAAGCTAATAAAAGCGTGTTAAAAATGGGTTTTAAGAGGTGGAAATGAAATATTGAGTGCCAATTTAGCAGAAAACTCAAAAATTGCGTGCAAAAAGAAGGGGGAATATGGTGAATTTAGGTTAGTTTTTCTATTCAAGATTGATGATGAATATCTCTAGAACAAAACGTTTCCGACTAAAAATTGTTTCAGGTCCATAATAAGCGCCTCAAAAAACCCCAGTGTGCCAAAAATCATTAAAATCGGTGTGGTGTCCGATATTAAATATTACCCATTTTTCAATCGCCAAAGTATGTAATAGGTAGATCGCACTGGGTGTCGTCAGTAAAAAGTTAATCTTGGGACTGAACAAGTTGGCCACCCCTGGTATAAAATATAACAAATTCACACCTTCAAGTAAAAAAAATTACCGAGAGCTCTTGCTCCCACAAATTTGATGGAAGAATAACTGTCACTTTGGCAACTTTGTCAAAAATCTTTATACGAATTTTTTACAATCAATGACCCTCAAATAGCGAGTATGCTCAATGAATTTCTCATTGAAAATTATGCACAGAACTAAGTCTAATCTATCTAGACCGCCTGGAGTACCCTATGTAAAGCAGATATTCAAAACAGACCATAATGTTGGAAGAAATTTGTTTGAATCATCCTCTTTTGTATACCCATCGAATAGAATGACATCCCATAGGTCGTACAAATCCGATACCTTCCGAAATTCAAGCACACAAACGAGTAAAACAATGGTATCCCTAAATATAAGTAATAGTCCCAGAAGTCCCCGAATGTCCCCAGATAGTTTAAGTCCCAAAACTGAGTACTTTGATGATTCCTACGAAGACTTTTCATATAATTTAAATACACCAAGTGTTGTGGATACAGGGCTTAACTTTAATAGAAAAAACTGTATACTAAGATACCTTCATAAACCTAGGTCCGGAAAACACCAAGAAGAAGTAGAAACCTTACCAGATAACTCGCTTACAAAGGTTTTTTAGAAAAGACAAGATTGAAACAGATGGAAGGACTCTCGCCGAGAATAGCTAGCACCAGATCAAGGTTCCTACAACAAACCTCTCCTTTACGTAATCTTATTCCTCCAATACCTAGAGAACACATATTTAAAAGTCGATCATTTGTGGAAACTCCTTTAATTTTTCCAGAACTTCAACCCATACCAAATAGGTTCAAAGTAAAAAGTGTTAGAGAAAAATCCCTGTTACAAGCCAGGCAAAACCAGTTAAATATTTTACTGCTAACAAAGTTGAAAACTTGAATTTAAATGGTACAATAGCTGGTAGTAAACCTTCGCCAAGAAGTACCAAAAACTTTTCGTTCATGTCACCAACGTTTTCAAGCGAGCAAAAAAATAAAATGAGAGAAATTAAAACTGTTACAAAATTAATTTCGCCCACGAGAAGAGGTAGGAGTGCTAGTCCCAAGCCTCAAGCTGAAAGAGAGCCCCCTATCGTTAAGAAAGTGCCCTATATTGATAAGAGTGCCTCTTCTATTTTTCAATCATTAAATGTTGGCGATCATGCGGATTCTACTCTTGGATTGGAGTTGACTTTAAGGTCTCCCAAAACGGTATGAAAAATTCTTTTATTTTAGTCACATTTTCGACAAGGGTAAAACCGTAAAATGTACAGATCCTTTTATTTAAATTAAAGCTATAACAGTATTAACTACTCATATCACTTCTTCAGAGAACAAGAAAATAAAATCGGTTAAAGAAGAGGATATCCGGGGTATTCTCTAAATTTTACAGATACACAGTTGAATAAATTAGGGAAGGTTGCATTATTGGTAGCTCTTTGACATACCTTTTCAAAATTCCTAAAACTTTATGAGATACCTTAAAAAAAAATGAAAAATTTGTGGTTTCGATATTTTTTCTTACGGTATTTAAAACGCTATTAAAAATCAAAAAGAATTTTCTTACAGTAACAGAACTTGTTAAGCTCTACAAGATGGCAACCCCAGATTTTAAATGTGCTCACAGGTGGCGTTTTATCTGTAAGATACCATTATTAACTTTGTTTTTAATTTCTGGAAAAAATTGAAGTTTTTCATTACTTACAAAATGCTGCTATGTGTGGATTTAAAATGCGATTTTATGCAAAACGGTTCAAGATATCGATTTAAATAAGGTATACCTTTGTTGAACAAAAATGATAAAGGAATTAAACGGTTAAAGCAAAATGTCGATTTTGTCAGCTGTGTTAAAAATGCGTACGTTAGTTGAACAAAAATGATAAAGGAATTAAACGGTTAAAGCAAAATGTCGATTTTGTCAGCTGTGTTAAAAATGCATACGTTAAATGAAAAAAAGTCGTCGCACCCTGTATAATTCCGACTTACTAAACAGCCGTTTACCTATCAAAAGAGACATTATTATGAGGTTATTTAGTAGCCCAATAATCATTGGTATTGTGGCAACAGTTCAAAAGTTATAATTAAAATAAGTTTGTTTTTTATGCCAACTTTGATGGCCAATATCTCCCTAACGAAGCGCGATAGAACTTTTTTATATATGAAGTGCCAACATTATTTTGGCTCACTCTATCACCTCTATCATTTTTGACCCCACCTTTTCGGACACCCTGTATTTAACAATGGTGCAGGTGCTGTGAATAAAACTAATTTTTAAAAATAATTTTGTCTTTAATTATTAAATTATACTTCTTACTTGTTATTAAATTGGATTGTTTTTCGCAGGTGCTATCTAATTCAACTATTTTAGAAAATAGTACAGGATATGGGGCGGAACATGACTTATTTCAAGCTATTACTAAGTTAAGAGATGCAGACTGGTAAATAAAATATAATTTTTCTCTTATTTTCATTAGTATTTAATATTTTAAAGTTAAAATAACTTAATTTTGTTTAACTCTTAACGACAGAAGATATTTTATTAAAATTTTTGATACAAGGCCAGCCACAAACGTCCCACTATTGGACACGATCTTCGGATCCGGTTGGAAGGTCGACGGATTTTCAATTTGATATTGGATCCGAGGTATACGTCGCTGTCATAAAACCAAGAATCTGCCGACCTTCATATTTCAAAAACGTGCCCGATTGTAAAATTAGAAAGTATGATGTATGCGGCCGGTCCAAAGAATATACGAGTAGATGTTTTGTCAGAAAATGGAACATTTTTCTTTAAAATATTAAAGACCATTTTAGGAACATTTCATTGAGAGGACTAGCAGAAATAGTGGAGATATGCAGAACGGCAGACACGGACATGGTGTACCCACATATGACAACCATCAATCAAAGAATCATTGAGATGCTCAAAAGTTCTCGGTCACATGTCTGCAGGACAACTTGTCAAGCTGTAGGACACTTGCTTGAGTATGTTAAGGATACCAGAAGACCGGTGAGTGACTGGTCTCAGCATTTAGTGTATTAGTTTCGTTACACATAAGACGTAAACGGTCAACGTGCTACGCCCCGCGAACGTAGACTTTAAATTTTGTTTGTCACATGGGAAAACCATGTCAGTTTTGAAATGAACGTGCATTAGTGTGTTTTTAGCGTTGTTGCCTTTGCAGCACACTGCCTAAATAAAAAAAAACAATAAAAAAACAAGCAATTTAGGATCATCCTCTTGAAAACTAAACTTTTTTTCGTCTTTTCAGGTCATCCCATAGGTCCGACCACCACCTCCCTGGGTGGTGCGCTTGAGCCTATAGGCTTATTTTGCCTTGACCCTACTTCTTCCCATTCACACGCGATTCATTCCATAACTTGGATGGTTGCTGCTCGGTCCGTCCTCTGACCTTCGAGCAGAACACCGTGTGTTGTTGCCCACATCGGCGGACACCTGGTCACCCATCCAGTTATGGCCGCGCTCCAAATGCTTAACTCTGGTGATCGACGCTGTCGACCCCACCAAAGCAGCAGCGAGCGCGGCAAAACTAAAGGTTATACTAAAAGGTGCATTATTTGTAATCCTGTATTTTGAATTAGGAAAACATGCAACATTTTTTTTTAAATTAATACTTCCGAATTTTCAATAATACACTTTAATGGATTGTATTAATAGTTATTTATTAGATAAGTGAGTTATATTACATATAAGTCACGCAAGAAAAGTTTAACTCTCGAGCCCGAAGAGCGAGAGAGGTAATTTTCTTAAGTGACTTATATGTAATAACTCACGTGTCTAATACAAAATTTTATCCAACACTTTCGTATAAATCGTTTTTAATATCGAAAATAATTTGAAAACGTTATCCATTATTTGTTACTTGTCATTGTCAACACCAGCAACAAAATTTTGTATTTTTGGAAAGCAAGCTTGTTTGGTTGTAATGCATTTTGTTGGTAACTACGGGTTTGTAATTCACTAGTGAGCTAAAGGGTACTTTAGCTCACTAGTGACTTATAGTACACTTTATATCCTCAAAATCTGATCAATTATGTAGATATTATATGTAAGTGTTGGATAAAAAATATTAATATTCCCCAATCCCCTGGCGTTGGCGTTTCGATTTTTAAAATTTTCACCTAAAAGGTTCTGAATATTCCTTTTCCTCCAGTGCACCAATTTATAGTTTACTACTGTCTATGCATACCAGTCACATGTTTGCTATATACTAAAAGAAACGTCTACTCTGCATGCTCCCCACAACAAACGCGCGACGAATCATGTGAAAACTACGTTCCTGCGTTGGGTGGGCCGATTTTAATAGACAGACCGTGTGCGGGCCACGCGTAAGCCCGCGCTGTAAATTTCGCGTCAGCTGACAAAAGGTGGCAAAGCGCATCAAAAATAAAGTAACCACATTTTCAATCATTGAAATCGGTACAAATGGGAAAAAAATAAATAAGATGGAATGGAAGAGCAAAAAAATAGGTCTTCATATCCGCGAAAACCTTCTTCTTTGTTTACACCCACTACCACCAAAAATCGGGACTTTTTTAAAAATCGGTGGGACGCGGGACAGTCCCGCCGAAATCGGGACGTTTGGTCACTTTATCCTAAATGGCAGTGCTCCTAGGGTGTTGCCAATTCATCAGTGCTGGGCGTCAGCCAACTAATTAAAAAACTATTTTTATATAAATCATTTTACGCTTGTATACTACATGCGTTTATACCAAGCTTTCTTTTATGTCTTTGGTGGTTTTTTTAGTTTCAAAAAAGCGGATTTCGGACGTCCATATTCTTTTATTTCTAATCATTTTTCAAATGTTATACCCACCCCCACCAAAAACCGGGATATTTTCAAAAATCAGCAGGACGCGGGACAGTCGTCAAAAAGCGGGACTGTGTCGCCAAAATCGGGACGTGTTGGTCACTTTAATCTAAAAGGTTTTTTGGTGCAAAGCTATTGTCAGACGAAGAGCGTAGAGCACGTACGACCATAGACAATATAAGGACTTTCGACGTTATGTAAAACTGAACTGACTTTAGGCTTTGTGGTCTGTGATAAACTTTAAAAAAATAATACCAGGCATGTGGCAGATCATTTAACAGTATTTGCAACTTCAAAAATAAGGGGGAGCCAGTATAATATTAAAAAAGCCACGTGTAACATTTTTTAAATTTGTAGGAATTTGATGAAATCGTAGATACGCTTTTATGTAGAACAGCGGATTCAAATAAGTTTATAAGACACGATGCAAACTTGGCGTTGGATTGTATGGTGACTCACATACCTGTTCTACATGCTGTAAGAGCCATATGCACCAAAGTAAGTTATAAAATAGTTTTTGCGTTATATATTTCTAAGAGTTCAAGAAATTTGTCATACCGTTTTTGTCATACCCGACAAGGGTATGAGCTACACGGCGTTGCGATCTGTAAAGTTTTGTTTTTGCTAAAGCTAAAATAATCAAGTTAAGTCGAGTTTACTTAAGGCTATCCGAGCTTTCTCATTATTTTTATCTAATAAGTAAGACATGAGACCTACGCAAAACATATACCAGATTCTATTGGCCTAAAGGACTTGTTAAAAAATATTTTTTTGGTTTGCCCCAAAAGCGAATTTGTTGTTTTTCTTAAATTTGATTAAATTTAATCTGCAAATCCCAAATTTTGTAAAATTATTTGTATTGTTCCGTAACACCTCGTATAAAAACACGTGTCTTCGTTTTTATAATCTTTATTAACAATGGAACGTAACTATGGTTACAACAACGACAAAATCTTCACTTGTCAATTTTTTCCCGTCGCCCTTTTCTGGTATGGTGGAAGAGTAAAGAATGATCTAGAATTTTCAAGAAATATCGCGAAAATTCCATAGTACAGGATGGCATAAAAGTTCTTAATGGATAATTCGGGCTTTTTCGGAAACTTTCGAAAGTGATGAAAGAACTTGGAAGAATTAAGGTAATTTATTTAAATAAATTAACAAACTAAATTAAATGATCCTAACTCTCTAAAATTCTCTAACGTAAACACATTTTTGAATGTCTGTAACATTGCCACCTTTCAAGTTTTGATCGTCTCGATCAAGTATCTTCAATGTCTTGATAACGACTTAGCCTTTCTAGATGTACTACTTTCATCTTTGCCTGTGGACTCTTCTGTATACGGTACACCAGATCATTAACCCGTGTCACCACTTTAAATGGTCCCTCCCATGACTTCTGTAGTTTCGATGAACGCCCCTTGGTTCTTCTCGAAATGTATAACCAACCAAGCAACAGCTTTCAAGTCATAGCGGGATTACATACGGTCACTTCCTTTTTGTAACTTGGTACGCACCTCTTCATGTATCCTCTGTAGCTGTTTACTAAGTTGACTTACATAGTCTTCTGCTGGTTCTTCATTGGTTGAAGGTCGTCTAGTAAGCAAGTCAACTGGAAGGCATATTTCCGCTCCGAAAATGACTTTAGCAGGTGTTTCGCCAGTAGTTTCGTGAATTACGGAGCGGTATGCTAATAAAAACGGCTGTATATAGTTATCCCAGTCACTTTGTTGGTCATTTACGTTAATTTTCAGGTAGTTATCAAGTGTTCTGTTAAACCGCTCTACCATACCATCGGACTGGGGATGAAGAGGTGTTATTCTTGTTTTATGGATTCCCAGGAGATTACAAAGGTTCTTAAAAGATTGGATTCAAAATTTCTACCTTGATCGGAATGTATTTCTCTTGGTACTCCATAGCGACAAATCCATTGTTGAAATAGTACATCTGCAACAGTCCGAGCTTCTTGATTTGGTATTGCGTAGACTTCCGGCCATTTGCTGAAGTAATCCATCGCTACCAAAATATAGCGATTCCCGGATTTACTAACTGGAAATGGTCCTGCTATGTCTATGGCAATTCTCTCAAAAGGTGCCCCTACATTGTATTGCTTCATCTTGCCATGGCTTCGTGTTTTCGGTCCCTTGCTGGAAGCGCAGTCCTTACACATTCTGCACCAGTCTTTTACGTCTGCACGACTTCCCAGCAAGTAGAACCTTTTTCGAACCTTTTCAAGAGTCTTCATAACTCCGAAATGGCCACCTCCTACACCATTATGCAAGGCTTGCAATACTTCAGGAATTCTTTTGGTTGGTAGGATTATCTGATGTTTATGGGTCTTGCCGTCAGAACTTTCCCACACCCTTTGTAATAGGCCATCTTTAATAATCAAAGAGTCCCATATGGCCCAGTACTCTTTATGTCTTGGAGACTTGGAGGCTATTTTCTGATATGGTATTGCAAATGTTTTGTCTTAAGTTTAATAATGTCTCCAAGATCTGGATCTTCTAGCATGCTTTGGTCAAGATCTTAGGGCCCCATTCTTGATAGCACTGGAGACGTGTTCTTCGGCAGTGAAATTCATCAGGATCTTCATGTTCTTCTCGTCTGCTGCAGTGTTTACAATCGTCCGGGCTAGGTCGTCTTGATAAAGCGTCAGCATTCCTATAGTTCAGTCCTCTTCGATGTTCAATTTTGAAATCATATTCTTGAATGCGTTGTAACCATCGTGCTATCTGACCTTCAGGGTTCTTAAACTGTGATGCATGGTCCGTTCTCAGTTGGAATTTCTGGCCATACAGGTATTTATGAAACTGCTCCAGGGATTTAACAATAGCC
This sequence comes from Listronotus bonariensis, assembly GCA_014170235.1. NCBI lineage: Eukaryota > Metazoa > Arthropoda > Insecta > Coleoptera > Curculionidae > Listronotus > Listronotus bonariensis. Next base: position 25,116 of record JACEGR010001473.1, read on the forward strand.
AAAAGTTCTTTTCTGGTGACACAATAATTTCGTTCAGGTTTGGAAAGGACTTTGCTAAAATAGGATATTACTTTTTCTTGGCCATCTTGTATCTGTGACAAAATTCCACCAATAGAAGTATTGCTTGCATCAGTATCCACAATAAATGTTTGATTAGGTTGTGGATATGACAACACTGGAGGATTGCACAGGGCTTTCTTTAGGTGTATGAAAGCTGCTTGACAATCTTCAGTCCATTCATAGCTTTTGTTGTTTTCTGTGAGACGATGTAGTGGTCTCGCAATATCGGCAAACCCCTGTATGAACCGTCTGTAGTAGGTACACAATCCCAGGAAACTTCTAATTTCATGCTTATTCTTTGGTATAGGCCAGTTCTGGATAGCTTCTGTCTTCTCTGGATCGGTTCTTACTCCATCTTCTGTAATTATATGCCCCAGGTACTTGACTTCTTTCTGGAACAGGTGACATTTCTTTGGGCTAAGCGTCAGCTGGGCGGATCTAAGCTTTTGAAAAACCTCTTCAACATTTTTCAGGTGGTCATCAAATGTTTTTCCAAGAATTATTATGTCATCAAGGTATACTAAGCATGTTTTCCAAGTTAGTCCCCGTAGTGTTAACTCCATCAAACGTTCAAATGTAGCAGGGGCATTGCATAGTCCAAAGGGCATAACATTAAATTGCCACAGTCCGGTCCCGGTCGAGAAAGCAGATTTTTCCTTGTCTTCCGGATGAAGTTCTACTTGCCAATAGCCACTTTTTAGGTCTAATGTGGAAAACCATTTTGACCCCGTCAGTGTGTCTAGGGTATCGTCAATTCTTGGTAGTGGAAAACTGTCCTTCTTCGTGACATCATTCAGTCTTCGGAAATCAACACAAAATCTTGTGGAACCATCTTTCTTCTTAACTAGGACTACTGGAGATGACCATGGGCTCTGGGATGGTTCTATGATGCCTTGATTTTGCATGTCTTCAAGTAACTTTTCAACTTCTTCTTTCTTGGCTAAAGGAATTCTTCTGGGCGGTTGTTTTATCGGTGATGCGTCTCCAGTGTTTATTCGATGTTGAACTACACTGGTTTTACCCAAATCTTTTTCGGATAAAGAGAAAACATCTTGATTTCCTCTTAAAAGTTCTTCCAGCATACATACTTGGTCTGGGTCTAACAAGGATTTTGATGAAATCACCAGGTCTTGTAGAGCCTCAGGTAGTTTACGTGTGGAGACTCCTGCAGGTGTGGTACATGGATGGGTAACTATCATAGCAGCAGGTTGACAGGTACCGACTTTGTCACCCATTTTGACCTGTTGAGGGAAATCTTTCAGGTTCATCATTCTGACAAATACCATATTTTCTTTGGTTTGCGCCAGAGGTCTTGCTGGTAGAGTTCCTTTAGCGTATAAGGGACACACTGCTTCGTGGTAGTCTCATTACAATCTCTTCTTTATTGGTTCGTAGTACCCGTTGTGGAAGGTCTAGTATAAACTTCTGATTTTCCATAATGTCAAGGCCAAGGATAACTTCGTCCAGGATGTCAGCAACAAATACGACGTGGATAAATGTTGTTGTTCCTAGAGTTGTTCTGGCTTCATGTATGCCTTTAACTGGTATAACTTCTCCATTAGCAGTTTCCAAAAGGTAATTCTTTACAGGGCGGAATATTTTACAGTGAGCTACGATGTTCGGCTTCACGATGGTATGTGTGGAACCAGTCTCTAGTACCATTTCGCAGTCCCGACCGCACACATTTCTAGGTACTACCAAGCTGGAGCCATTGTTCTGCAGCCGGGATACTTTAATTATTGTTGTTGATGGGGCTTGGTAGTACTGGGAGTTTTCCGGATTACTTGCAGTGGCATTAGATCTGGTACAATTTCTTTGAACGTGCCCCTCTTCACCACACTTCCAGTACAGAGGATTCTATTTTTTCGACGGAAGGTCATACTTTTGTTGTCTCCATCTACTTGTTTTTGACGTAGGATTTCTCGATGAATTGCTAATGTTATAACCTGCACGAAACAAAAGTTACATTTCATGGGTGAAAAAACCGGTTTGTGCGCAAGCCAGTTGAGGGTAGACGCACCCGGCCCCAAACAAACTATCCGCATTATAGGAAAGAATTTGTTGACGGCGTCCTGGTTTTCTGTTCGAAGTACGGTAGCTAATGAGCGTTACGGTCAGACCGCGGACGAAGGATACGGGGTACCGGTGTTTGTATTTTGCCACGGCAATTAAGTGCGCATGTCGTCCACCCACTGCGCGAGGTTGTAATTTCCGAAAAATGCTTCTTGCCACTGCGGATCTAAATGTAGGTTATCTATGGTTGCAAAGCTTAGATCATAAGAAGAAAAAAATGTTATATTATAATGTATATCTTTTTATCGGGATGTTAAGCGGCTATAGACTTTTAAGTAATGCCAAACATATTTTTAATCGTATTGAATTATATATTTTTCGTTATCCTTGAATGATTTTTTTAAAACAAAAAAGAAAAATAACCACGCTCGAGCATGTTAAAATGGCGTTTCTTTTACAACTTTGTAGCCCTCCGCTTTCTTTACGTCACTGTCAAATCATCAGATTAGTGGAATATACACGCTCTAGCATAGGCCTAACTAGCCATTAACCTGGAGGGGGCCTGGCAATACCCTGGGAGGGGCCTGGACGCCACTAAAACGTCATTTGTACACATATACCATATAGGTAATTTTTTTCTGGGCGGGCCTGGCAACAGCTGAGGGGGCCCGGCCCCCCAGGCCACTCCGTTGTTACGCCGATGCTCTCTAGCATGTAATTAACTCACCCTAAATTAATCTGACGCGCGCAATAACTACTGATGGATATATTTTTGTTTTCTAGAATCGTCCCTGTATACGGGGCTCATATTTGGTGGAGGTATTTATACGGGTACAAGGTATCCTCCGGTATATTTTTCTGACGCTCTGTAGTATATTTAAAAATCCCCTCTTGGGCTCCACTACCATAAAAAAATATTAACTTTTTTTTAACGTGATAACGTCTTATAATTTGATGGAGCCGGCTGTACGCACAAAAAAACATGACGCATCCGGCGTTCTATTTATACCTTGTGCAAGCGAGAGCGCGGAATAGGCACAATCGGCGTTCGGCAGCGTTCGACATCTGTTTCTCTCCTACTTTGAGCGCTCCGCCTGCTATACAATAATACATCTTTTCGTCAAGTAGGAAGTGCAGTAAAAAGTGAATGTGGTGTAAATTGTTTAATTTTCGTTTGAAAAATGCAACAATTTCATCAGTATTTTCTAATGACGTTGTCACGTTCAACTATCGTCAGTACACCGACTTTGCAGACAACTGATTTTTTTAATTAGATATTTCTTTATAACCGGTAACCGGTATATAATAAAACTTATCAAGCTAATATAATTTTATTTAAAATATCTGTTTTTAGGGTCCAGATCATAAAAACGTTCTAGTTCGGGCAGCATCCGCTAGATTGATTGTATGTGCGGTTGTTATAGCAGGTCCAAATACAATCCTTAATCCTAATAGTAGTGACTATACTAGAAGAAGAATTATCCTAAATATGGTTAGGTTTTTGAACGATAAATGTATAGAAACTAGGTAAAAAAGTTTACTTTTTAGTTATTTGATGTAAAAAAATAGACCTCGTTACTAAAAGGTGGTGAACTAAACTGCTGGACATTCGAACGGGATAAATTAAATTTTAGGTAAAATTTTAAACTTAATTTTCTCAAAGACTAGAAAAAATATTTTAGTACGGTTTTTGGGCAAATCTGAACGCAATTATTAGTCGTTATGATTATTACTACATTGCAGCCTTGGTATTAAACTTACTCCTTATATACAGATTGGTAAATATGACATTTTTTTGGGAAACTTTTTGTTCTCCAACTTTTTAAATAAAATAAATTTTTAAATCTTCAAAATTTTATGGTAATCACATAATCATTTGTGACAAACTGTTTTGGCAGATGTTTGATATTTCTCGTAAATCTGAAAATATAATGTTTTTACTAAAAAGTGACGTTTTAGCGTTGTCACCTTGTATAACACTAAAACGCTTTTAGTCCTATAAACTCCAACTGGCAAAAAGCAATAAATTTTTAATGTTTTGAAAAACTTATACAAAAAAGAAAATCTATGTGTAAAAGTAAATTTTTTCATAATTCTTGTTTTCTCCTAGCTTTTATAAATTCTAAAAGTAAAAAACGGTAAACCTGGCAACATGGCAAGTATCAGCAACATATTGGGCATTTCCCAAAACCCCCAATAAGTAGTAAATATTGTAAGTTTTTATGAAACCGGTTTGGAAATATAAGACAGTTTCCATACATTACGACAATCTTTAATATCACATTTAAGCATTGAAAAACAATACAATTCAAATAACAATATTACGCAAACTAAGCAACGCAAATAAAAAATCCTGTATTTCCTATATCCCTAGATTCCAAAAATACTTTTGGAATTTATAAAAGAATTCTGTAGTTTGTGGCATACCAGAAAATAAGAATTATAAAAAAATAAAAAAAAATACTTTTACACATACATCTAATTTTTGTCCACCCTGTATAAAAGTTTTTCAAATCATTTAAAAGGTATTGCTTTTTGCTTAAAACTTCAAACAGTAGAAGTCTATTGGACTAGAAGTCAGCGTTATACAGGGTGATAACGCTAAAATGTCACGTTTTTATTAAAAACATCATAATAATTTAGATTTACGAGGAATATCAAAAATCTGCTAAAACTGTTTGTCACAAATGATTATGTGATTATTATTTAATTTTCCCGAAAAAAACAACGTGATATTTACCACTCTGTATATAAGTGATAAGTTTAATATCAAGGCTGCAATGAAGGCAATCATAAAGACTAATAATTGCGTTCAAATTTGCCGAAAACCGCACTAAAATAGTTTTTGTAGTCTTTGAGAAAATTAAGTTCAAAATTTTACCTAAAATTTAAATTATTCCGTTTGAATGCCCAGCAGTTTATATACCATAAGGCAGAGCCGTATTAACTGTTTGAGGCGCCCTAGGCTAGAATTCCCGGAGCGCCTATTTTCTTTTAAAGAGCAAAAAAAGGTCCTTTCTTCCGTGGCGCCTATTTTGAGGGCCAGACGAGTGCCACCCGAAAAAAATTTGATGACAAAAAACAAAAAAAAGAGCATTTTCTCCTTTTCGCGCATACTTCATTCCAAAGCACCGTATTCACAGAAAAATTAGTCACCAAAAATTCCCACTCTACCTAAACTTTTATAAAAACTAACCCTGTCTACCGCTTTTTACTCCCCTACCTGGCGCCTAGTTTTTCATGGCGCCCTAGGCTGTAGCCTAGTCAGCCCAATGGATAATACGGCCCTGCCATAAGGAAGGTGGTTCAAAAAAATTGACTAGTTTTATTTTGACCTTCTGACAATGAAAAACTGGTTCCTAAGCACCTCTAGAGAATGCTCGGTAACAGCGCTCGGTAACGACGGGCTCTTAATTTTAATAGGAAGAACTCCCCATTACACTTTTGCACATTTTTCTCAGTCTCATACAAAACAAATCATCTCTCTCTGGAGATGCCTAGGAACCATTTTCTCAGTCTCAGAAGTCAAACTAAAAATTTTCTATTTTTTTGACCCACCATACTGGGTTGCATTTTTATGTTTAACGTACCGTATCGTAGAAAGAGAATTATTTGTTCAAAAATTATTTTTATTTTAAAACACCCCTATAAACTTTTGACATTTTATTTAAAAATAGTATTTAATTAAAAAATGATTAAATATAAAGTGTGTTTAAACGTTTATTTTAATTATTTATTTTTAGGAAGTTTGGAGAACGGCTTTACAAATTACTTTGCACAGACAGGATGTTTGACATGTATTTAAGAAGATATTTGGAAAAGGATACAGTCCAAAAAATAAAAGCCTGTTTTAAAAAATATCATCACAAAAATGGAACACATTAGCGATTTTTGTATAATATTTTTTAAGCCAAAACAAAGTAAAGAGCTATATACAGGTGGTTAGTCCAAGTAAGGACCAACAAGTTATTAAAATAAAGTTGGTTTGTTCGTCGTTGTAGATGCTAAACACAAATGTGATATTTGTATATTCTCTCTGAATACCAGCCCACGTACATACATACATATACTTTGTCAGAATAACAATTCTTTTTGTAAAATAATTTTACCAAACTGATAATAATTTTAAATATAACGATTTTAAAAGTTCTTCTTTTTGTTTGATTTTATTGAAAAAAAACACCTGAAACCAAAACCTAATCAAATAAATTCCTTTGACATATCCAAGGTATTTCTTCTCACTATCTTCTACTCAGTGTTAAGTTCAGAATTTTTTTCGGGGTAAAGTTTTATATTTTCGGGGGATCAAAAAAAAATTAATGTAAAAAAAGGGTCCCCTACCTTTCTAAACCAAACAATCAACTTGTATACTTTGACATTACATCCATACTTACATGTGATTTGACCACCTAATTAATATCGGATTATCTCCCCCCGGGCCACCCCGTAAATTCAACGCTGCTGGGTTACCCCAAAGCATAGTACTGTTTTTATTTCTTCAGATCAAGATTCTTTTCTCTCTTATAATTATAGGTACCATCCATACTTTTTTGGCGATAGTAGCCTTTATTTAGAAAATTCAATTTCTTAAGCAATTTTACTAACTACTAATTTTAACAAAATTTAGCCCAATCCTGATTTAATTATTTATGACTAACTTGTACATATAATTGCATGTTTCTATACACACAGTGGTTGAAATTATCACAAAGCCAGGATTTCAGTAAAGTTTTTAATTTTTTTATAACTCCTTTATTTTCAAACTTTATACAGGGTTCCCAATAATAAGCTACCCATTTTAATATTTCTATAAAATGTTTTTAGTTTGCCAAACACACCTTTTATTATACTAAATTACAGCCTAAATCTTTGGGATTTATCATAAATTATAAATGTTTGGCTAATTTAATTCTAACCATTAAAATCACGTCTTCCAAATAACCTCCACCAACTTCAACACACTTTTCAATATTAGATAAAAAAAAAAATGGTTCATTACACGGCGTAGCAAACCTTCATCTATTCCTTTTCTCAATCAAGTAGGCGCCTGTCACAAATAAGTTTTTATTTCGTGAAACGTCATATTTCTGCGACAAATGTTTAATTATTAACTATTTTATTTCAAACTTTATACAGGGTTCCCAATAATATTGTACCCATTTTAATATTTCTATTAAAATGTTTTTAATTTACAAACACACTTTTTATTATACTAAATTACAGCTAACTCTTTGGGATTTATCATAAATTATAAATGTTTGGCTAATTTAACTCTAACTATTAAAAATCACGTCTTCTAAATGACCTCCACCAACTTGCACTTTTCAATATTAGATAAAAAATGGTTTATTACACGGCGTAGCAAACTTTCATCTATTTCTTTCCTTAACCAAGTAGGCGCCTGTCACAAATAAGTTTTTATTTCGTGGAACGTCATATTTAATGAAAACGCATTTCTCGATTTGGAGATTTGCCTGGCTTTCGAGATCCCCTGACTAACAGCCCCGATTTTTTCCTGTGTGGATATTTAAAAGCCAAAGTGTTTGCGAGTCGTCCAGGTGTAATCAAGGAATTCAAAGCCCAAATTCGTGAAGAAGTTGAAGGAATAAACGAAGGTTTGCTTCGCCGTGTAATGAACCACTTTTTATCTAATATTGAAAAATGTGTTGAAGTTAGTACAGGTCATTTAGAAAACGTGATTTTCAAAAGTTGGAATTAAATTAGCCAAATATTCAAAAGTTATCATAAATCCCAAAGAGCTGGCTGTAATTAAGTATAATAAAAAGTTTGTTGAGTAAATTTTAAAAAATAATTCAAATATTAAAATGGGTAGCCTATTATGGGGAACCCTCTGTATAAACAATATCTAGTAAAATGACTATGAGTTCTGTAATGTGTTAAAATCAATGAATTAACCTTAAGAACACCCTGTATATGTTTATGGTTCCACTTATTTGCAAATTTTACTAGTGCCAAATGGAAACAGTATTTAAATAAGCTGCTATACTAGACTAGCCTGAACTAGATTGAACTATGTTGGTTTTAATTTCCTGTCATTTAATAAACAAAATTTGATTATTTAAAATACAATAATGATATGATAAGAATAACCAGATAAAAATATCTATAAACTGGTAGATAAGAACCAATATTTTTTGTCATTGTATGTTGGACGTGCGCCAATCGACCGTGGCCTCCCCGCTCACCAGATTTAAGCTCGAGTACAGGTGAACTTTCAGGTGAAAGCAAGTTCACAGGTAGTAGAGATAGGTACCTTTATACGGTTACCTGTAGAACTGAAAGATGCCGCCAAAAGTCAGTTTTTGAACTGGCTGTGGCGTATTCATAACAATTAAAATTAGAAAGAGTCGTCCAACGGCGAGGAAGTCTACAAGTGTGTTTTGTCTACTGTCGAAGTTGCTTTCAGGATTTCAGAGTATCGTAAGACGTCGCCGCGGTCATCAGCTGGGCACTCGACTACTTATTCTTCATCATCAGGTTCTTTGTTTAACAGTTTAAGTACGGCGTGAATTTTTATTAATTTGCTTTTTTCCGCAGTTGTGCGTGGGCGACAAATTTTGTCTTATCGTGACGGATAAAGTTAATTGTTATTGATGTGTTTTTAGTGTAATTATTCTTATTTTTTAACGTTTAAAATGTGATTAAATATAAAAATTATTAGTGTTTTTAAAAGTGTGATAAATTATGGGGTTTTCCACAAACTTACAGGGTAAGATTGCCCATGAGGCGCTCTTGTCGAGACAAGACGCTGAATTAAGACTTCTTGATGCGATGAAAAGGTGTATAAATGTTAAATTAAAGTGTGATAGGGATTATGCAACTGCACTTAGTTCTGTTGCGACTCAGGGATTGAAGATTGATAGGGGCGATGAATTAGCGGGTAAGTTTTCTTCATAATAATTTGCTTTTTTATAAACATTGTTAGCATAGATAAATACGAAATTGTCAATATTTGGAAAACTATAAAGTTTTTAAATAGGCACCCTTGGAACTTACCCTTACTTTTAATACATAGGATAAGGTAATAAAAGATTGGGAATTTCTTTATTAGAAAAAAAGTTTTATTAACATTTATTTTTAAACACCCTGTATGTATTAATTATCATTATATAATAATAATTATCAGTAAAACAGTCCACTAACGAAGTTCTTCTTTTGAGAAACCTGACCCCGATTATTAATAAATTAAAATTGTTTGTTAAAAAAAAGATGGATATGTCGAGGAATATATATTCTTCCGTCCAACGGAAAAACACCGTATGTGCATATAATAATCCATATAACATACGGTGTTTTTCTGTTGGACGGCAGTATTGGCCTCTGCAAACGTCATTTTTGACATATAATTTTAAGTAAGTTAAAAATGATTAGGTATAGTTAGTAATAAGAAATTATACCTAAAATATGCTTAGAATTTTGCGCAAAATCCAACAAATAAATAATATACAGGATGTCCTATTTAAAAGAAGAAAGGTGTCATTTTCTTCCGGTTTAACCGGAAGTGCTAGAACTGTTAAAATATTTTAGTTGTAGCTATACCTCCTAGTGTCCTTATGATGTTGCCAAATTTTCAAATTTCTTACTATACCCGGCATAGCTGAGTGCTGTAAAAAATGCGGACAAAAAATATAGGTATTGCTATATAGGGTTACCTGGTTTAAAATAATGCCATGGTCTAAAAAATATGTTTTGTCTTAAGGATTTGACAGAAATGTGATAATTACTTTTTACTCGATTTAATATGTACATATAAGGCGACAAAAGATGTAGGTACGCTTATTTTCCAGACACCCTGTATAAATGAATTACCTTTTAAAAAAAACCTAAATAACCACTTTTTAAAATAATTAATTTTTTAATCCCGCAAAATGCACATAATAAAAATCATTGGAAAGTACATAACAACAATTTTTAGTCGAGTTGCCCAGTCAGTAAAGACTTTTCAATGAAAGTCCTGCATAACAACTCCGATTTTGATTTTAAAAAAATGAAACTTTTTGTTTTTTTTTATATTGTTTAAAATCAAAAACCTCTCAAAGGGTGGAAATAATTATTTGTATTGTTTAATTGTTATATATTTATTTAAAAAATATGCAAAAACTTTCTTGACAAACTGGGATGATTCTTTATCAAAAAATAAGGAAAAAACTTTATATAAACCCATGTCCTAAAATTCCTACTTTCGGAACTACAGGGTGTAAAAATAATTAAAAAAAAAAATTTTTTCATAACTTATACTCGCCTTAATTTCAGTTCAAATATTTTAAAGAAATTTAAGAGGGGGCTTCTAGGCATCAAAAAAACTTTTTAAGTACAAAAAATACCAGTGTCGTCCGTGAAAAATATACGGTATATATTTTTTCAGGAAAAAATTGAACGCCGCTGCGTCTCCCTAAAATAAAAAACAATTTGTTAATTTTTTTTAGTTTTAAACAATTTAAATCTCCTAATTTTTGTTTAATTTGATGTAAGGTTTTTGCCTAAATAAAATAAAAACTTTCCTTGGTATGGTCGTTATTTAATATCGCCAATATCTAACTTTACAGTAAATAATATCACCTTTTTTACATATTAATTAAATCAAAATTAATTTCCAACGCGAAAGATTGGTCAATACATCAAAGTTTCAATTTTGAATTCATGTAATGATTGGTAAAGCAAACTAGTTAATCTTAACTTGACTGCCATATTTATACTAAATAAATAGCAATTTGAGCAAGCCGAGAAATGATTTTTATTTCTTGTTTGAAACTTAACTGGAATCTGAAATAATATTTTTTAAGGAAAATGTCTTGGCATAATTTTTTTTCTTAAAAATATTTGCAGTGAATCCCTCACGGACGACACTGATGAAAAAATATTCTTTTATACGTCAAAAAATGTCCTTTAATACATAGACAAGATGACTCCCAAATTTCCCAAAAATATCTATATTCATAAAAAAGTTATAAAAATTATATTTTTTCCTAAATATTTTAACACCCTGGTGTTTAAAAACTAGAACGTTTAGGACATAATATGTTTATATAAAGTTTTGTTCTTATTTTTATTTAGAGAATCGCCCCTTAAAGGTTGTCGGAAAAGTTGGTCGATACCCTGTATAAATAACATTTATATTGTTTAAAAAATTTAAATAATTATTTCCCCCATCTAAGAGGATTCTGATTTTAAATAATATAAAAAAATGAAAATAATACTAAAAAAAAATCAAAATTCGAGCTGCGATTGCCTGTTTTACAGCTTCATTGACTCGACTATTTGTATAAAAGTGGCTAATTACAGTTTTGATTATATTTGTTTTATTTCAAAAAATCTCTTTGTTTTATCATTAAAGTACACGTAGATAATTATTTTTTAAATTTTTAGTACTATTTTATATTGTTTGTACTATTTACTTTTCAAACAATAGATAGGTATCTGTGTGTTATCTATATTTATTACCTATTATTGATAACCTTAGCATGCTGGTATTCTATTATGTAAAAAGTTATAAACTCTCAAACCTGGAAAACAAAACGTTTCTCAAAACAAAAGCACGAAATTGCAATTAATTTTATGTATTTTTCTGCCAAAAAGTTTTTCTAATAATACATTATTCGAATAGGAAGTGACCTTCCACCCACCTGTTTACAGGATTAAATTTATTTTGTTACCAAATGTTGATGTAAGAACGTATTGCGGATGGGTTGCCTTACAAATTATGGTCAAAATTTTGACACATCCTGTATATAGAAACCCCTTTTTAAAGACAGTTTTCGTATTCACAGTGCTGATATTACAATCGGGGAATTCGACCTTTTTGAAACCGTTGTTTTTGGCGGTGTTGCAGAAGGGAACGAAGGGAACTGAACGGGCTCGGTGATATGTGGTGATAATGTGCTTTTTCTTGGTTCCCTCTTGCTCTTACAAAAAGCAACCTTGCACCGAGTTAGTTTGAATTTTAACTGAACTGATGCAGAGCGAAATTAGAATTGCTCGCTCAAAGTGTCTGTTTCATGTGTGGGACACCCTGTACAAAAACATTGTAATAATTTTTTAAAGTTTATAATTTAAAATTTCCTATGGCTTTATTTATAAAGTTAAAGCAAAAAAATAATGATATATTTATAATGTCATGTAGAATAAAAACTGAAAATTGACATGATATAGAATGACTTTAAAATGTATTTCTGCCCTGGCGGAATAAGTAATGTATTTACATACCATTATAAGGAGCCCCAGTTATTATTATGCACTTAAAATTTCTATCATAATAAAGAATTATTGCACAGTGAAATAAGGCCAGGCACTAATAATACCGGCCTTATTTTGACATCTGAGCTTGCGCAGATGCATGGTAGGATAAGGACTCCCTTAAGAAGTATAGTGCCTGGCTTTATTTATGTCGGTTTTAGGTCGTGCCTTATTTTGGTCTTATTTTAATTTCGGAACTGATCGTCTAACCGAACGGCTGCTGACCACAAAATCGAAAAGTTTTTAGAAGTAAAAATATTTAAAACCTTGCTTTTTCAAATGTATTTCTGTAAGAGTTAAACAAAACTCTACAACACAAAACAATAAAAAAAATCTACTAAAAAATGTTCCCCTTTTTTTAGGATAATGGTTCTATTAACATGATTTGCAATAACTCTAAATTATGAGTACAATTACTATTTAAATAAGGCAGGGGTGGTCATAGGGGGCATGGGGGCCATGGCCCCCTCTTGGATGTGACATCCTTTCTATTTTATTGTGTTTCATACATGTCTAATGGCAAATATGGGCATTTATTGAGGGTCCCCGCCCCCAAGGTTGGTCCGAGGGGTGAGGCTGATGATGGAATTGAAGAGTGAAGACCTTTTCAAATACGTGGGAAGGAGGTTTTGTGTAATTTTATAAAAAGAATGAAAGGTGAAAACAATAAAAAGAGGCTAGAGGACCTTCTTTTTGTTTTTGCTCTTCAAAAAATTTAAACCTTCTTTAAATTTTTTTGTTTTTTGACATTTTGCCACCTCACACACTTCTCCTCGGCCCATGGCCCCCCTCAGAAAGTCGATATGACCGCCCCTGAAATAGGGCCGGTTATAATAATTTTCCGAGCTTAATAAGGCAACTTGCCATATTTCTCTAATATTTACTTTGGATTCGCTACGCTTAACGATTTTATTATTTGTCTGATTGGTCGAAGGCAAAAGGTTATTTTAGGCAAAAGACTTCTACCTAGGCAAATGCCTTTTGCCTGGGAAAATGGTGTATTTTTTTGCTATTTGCTTAGTCAATTATCATTTGTTTCTATTTGCCTAAGCGATTTTTAAACAAATGGGAATAGAAATATTTGCATAACTAGACGTTCATGCAAAACTGTCACATTGGGGAGGTCATGGTAAGTTCTGGTTAGTTATATATTTTTTTTATATATTTCCTAATAAAGCAAATTAAAACAAAAACTAACCAAAATTAACCATGACTGCCCCAATGTGACCGTCTATAGCGCTTCGAACCAATCAAATTAAATGTGCTTTTGCTTTTTACTGTAGTCTGCAAAACACATTGTACGCCTAATATGTTATCAAATATATTACAGACATTTGCCTAACAAGGACCACGGGAGATGCATTTATCTAGGCAAATGACCTTTAAATAAAAATTATTTTCATAAAGTCATTGGCCCAGAGAAGGCATTTGCCTAGACAGAAGCCATTTGCCTAAAATAAGCATTTGCCTTTTTTGATGAGAAGATTGATGCAATCTGGTAGTTAGGACTTACCGAATTATTTTTTGCTTTTAGTACAATAAGGCCGTTTAACATATTTTATTTTATATAGGTACATAATTTATTTATACAAAGCAATATGTTAAAATAAACAAAGACTCCACAATATAACCTCGTTGATCGTTTCAAATGCGGATAATCCTATTTGCAGAGAAGTTTGCAGCAACCACATTAAGACGCTTTAAACTATTATTAATCTTTGGCTTTGTTGCATTGCATGTTGCGTTGCACGCTGCTTTACACCCGTTTGTAGGCGGCTTATAAGTGCCGGCCCAGTGGCGACGCCAGCTTTTCGGTTTAGGGGTGGCCAAGTAGGGATGAATATTTTAAGAGGGGGCCAAAAAAGGTTTTTGGAGAAAAAAATTTGAGGACAAAAAAATGGGTCCTCATGTCAAATAGTTATTTTTGTACCAAGGGCGTAAAATAGCACTTTCACGCCCGCGGCTGAAAGTTGTTGCTCGAGCTCCGCGAGGGCGTAAAAGTGCTTTTACGCCAGAGGTGCAAACATAATTTTTTGCACGACTGAAATTAATAATTCTTTGGTTTCTCTGTAGTTAGGAGAAAATTTGCCAGCTTTTAGTGTTTTAAATTGTTATCAGTATATCTTTAACATATTTTTAATTAAATAAATTGTTGTTTTACCAAAAAAAATGGAGCATTATTTAATTTTATTATTGTTTTATAAATTTATAAATGCGTGTGTTTTAAATACTTTTTTGCCATAGAGCGAAAAAGTGTTATTTTACGCCCTTATTCATATATGCGGGCCTATTTGATATTTTTTGCCCTAGGGCATACAAGTGCAATTTTACGCCCTCAAATGGGGGCGTAAAATTGTATTTTACTCCCGGTCGTACAAAAAAATTTTTATGGATTATTCCTATGAATGGTAACTATAATTTTGTTTTGCGTCCCACAATAATTTTGAAGACCAAAAAGCACAGCCCAAAATCTTTTAGATTTTTTCTGCTTCTTAAGTTTCACCTTATAGGTTTCAGGGAGGGCACCCCTTGCCCTTCCTGGCGTTGACATTGATGCCGGAGTCTATGATATTGTCGATCAGAGTTAAAGGAATATTTTATAATACTATGTTGTCGATCGTTTAAAAAACGTTGTTTCACTGTTTAGATAATTTTAAAAAAATGTTTAAAAAGTAGGTTATGCCCAACGGGGAAATAAGTGAAAATATATTGACATAAGGTAATTACTAAGAGAAATTTAATAATCCTTTGATTTATTATATATGTTTAAATAAAAAATTATGTATATCTTTTTAATTATCCTTGACAATTTTCTCCATATGTTAAACGTATAAAGTAAGTGGGTTTTAATCAACTCCATTTTTTTAAATATCTCTTTAACTTTTCTTTAAGTAAACACGTTGTTCAAATATCCAATAAGAGAAATTTTCGAATTAGTATGCAAGTATTTCCCATAAAATTATGCAAAAATATTCTTGACAAGTTCAAAATCACAAAAGAAAGTCGATGCATGTGGTTTCTGGGTAAAAATTTTCAAGGTGTGGTTGAAATGGTATACTAACGATATCTATGGGACATTTTCTATTAAAGCTGACTTTAATCAATTATTGAAAAATATTCAATCCATACCTTTATCTAATTTAAAAAAAAATGCATCCTTATATACAGTGTGTCCCAGGTGTTATAAGAGGACAAATAGACCAAAAGTTTTTGAATTTTAAAACAAAATTTTGGAAAAACTGGTCGCATGGTCCAAAACTAATAAATACGAAATTTAACTCCAATTGGTATTATACAGGGCGAGTTATAACTAAAAATAAGAAAAATGCCTAGGATCTAAGTACTCTTATTTTTCAAAATAGAAAAAAGTTTATTGGTAAATGTTTAAGAGAATTGATTTTCATGTCAAAATTTGAAGTTTAAGCATGAGAGTAACAAAATGTAGTTGTCAATTTTTTACATTACGCATTACAAATTAAATAATGGGTAACAGGGGGCAAAATTAAATAAAAAATTTAATAATTTTAAATGTTTTAAAATTTCGCTGCCAAGTATTTTAAAAACTGTTAATGTGTAATGTAATAAAAGCGTGTTAAAAAAAAATACAAAATTATTTTTTTACTTGGATTCTTTAACTTAAAATTTTCAGATAAAATTTAATTTTCTACAACATTTACTTATACAATTTTGTCTTATTTTTAAAAATAAAAGTACTTTACTTCTGGTCATTTTTCATATTTTTAATTTTAATTCGCCCTGTATATTACCAATCGAAGTAAAATTTTGTATTAATTAAATACCTGTATTTTTGCTAATATCAAAAATTACTTTAAAGCAGATGTTTTACAAAATAACTCAAAATTTTGTAATTTGGTTTATTTATAAGAAAAACTTTTTTTTATGCTTAGAAGATAATAGATGAAAAAGTATGAAAAATTTATACAGGGCGTTTTTTCCATCCTTCGTGGTTATGTAGTTAAAAGTGGATGGCAAAAGAAAAATGAAAACACTGTACATTTCTCTTGTTTGTTAACAGCGAATTTATAAAAATTATTTATAAGTGTCTTATAAAATAATCGTCAAATGTATTGCACTAATGTACGAATCTACATTTTTACAATAATTATTGGAGAAAAAAGTAAATAAACCAAATTGCGTATTGGAGAGTTATTTTTAATTCTAAACATCTTTTCTTTATAAAAATTTTTGATATTAGTAAAAATACAGGTGCTTTAGGCCTCGGGCACGATAACCAGTGTCAGTGTCGAGCGGCTGATTTAAAAAAATAGGTATCTTTATTCTTTCATAAAGATCAAAGACAGCGCTCTCACATTTTTCGCTTAACGCTGACCGCTGACGCTTACGCTTAGTATTGTGTCTAAGTATTAAGGCCTCTGGTTATCGTGCCCGAGGTCTTACTCGTGCTTAACTCTTTAGCAAAAATCACATTTTTCGCCAAACCTCGTGGATGACTAATAAAATATTAAATTTGTTGAATGCCTTTTAGGTTTTAGACCACGTTAAACTTTTTAAAAAGAATAACTTTTTTGTCAAATTAAAAATACATATAAAAGATTCCCATATGACGCCAACTTACGAAGGCACACTGTATTTATAATTCTATAATATTCTCGATAACATTCAAATGAATATTTTTTTTACATATTCTATTTTTTTTTAATGGGCAAGAAGTTGTTTGTATTTTAATATAACATATTAAGTAAATATTTGTCCCCTAAAATTTTTAATAGATGTACTTCTAAATAATAGCTTTGCCGACAATTCTTTACGTCTTATTTCTTTACTGATACAATAGAACCCCAAAAACAGGTAGTTTCACGGATTCATCTTATTATAATGGTCTTCAGGACCACCTTACAGGGATTACGTCATTGCGTATTTCTGTCGTCATCATATTTCTATGAATCAGCTTTCTTTATATTCTTCTTTTTACAAGTTCTAGTGAACTTAACTATTATTTTCTTTTCTTTTAAATAAATCCAACTCAGTGTGAAACCACTTTAACAGTATAACTTTAAACCTATTTTGAAAATATAATCCTAAAAATAAATCATCTATTGACATGAAAATGAATTTACTTACCTAAATCAACATTGATACCCCAAAGAGGGGTTCCAAACATCTAAAGCTATTGAAGTGGGCGGTCTAACCCACACCCACCGTGCCCTCAGCTAAGCTCCATCTCGGGGTTTATTTTACCTATTCCGACGCGTTTGACGCTCGATGGCCCAGTGAGCGTCCCGTTTCGCGCCCTCGTTCGTAACTCCTCGCGTTTCTCAATGCTGATGTTCGCCCTTGTATCCCGTCACCACCCCGAAACGCCGCCCGCTTCGCCTATCTCGCTCAGCACGCCGCTCTTCAAAGGTTTTTAACGCATTATGTTTAAATGCGGCTGGCAGAGTGAAATCAGTTGCACGTAATTGCAAGCGAAAATTTCAAAATATTTTGCGGCTACCCGCCCCAGGTTGAAATTGGACGAGTCGCCGAGCGGAACGACGTCACGAGTGGCGGGCGTCGGGAGGCCCAGCTCATTCCCAGTTTCCGCGCCTGGTTGATGTTTTCCATGACGCAGGTCGGTGGGCGGTGCTGCCCGACAGAAGAATTATTCCCCCTTTTTAAACCCACCCCGTTGACCCCCGCAGCGCGTCGGCATCCCCACGCAAAGAAGCCCTTCAAATATACGCTGTATCACGCGCGACTTCTTCGCGCACGGCGCTGTTTACCTCTTTCTGAAAAATGTGACGTGTTGAGCGGGCAGTTTTGTGTGAGGCGGAGTTAGGGGTTGAACCTGAGCCCTGGCATAGTTTTGGCCTTGGTGGGTTCCCGATTTCTGATGGGGAGTTGAAAGCCACCCTTCCCCCGACCCACGCCATTTTTGCCCCAGTTGTTCCGACGTCCCGGCACTTGAGAGGCCCTAGCACCTTCCGCAATTGAAATAACAGAACGTAGCCCGTCCAGAATAGACAGGCTGAACGGCACCCTTATTTGCGCTTTTTCCGCTGTTCCCGCCCTTTTAGGGTTTTGCCTTTGCCTTCCTGGCCAGTGCTGGTCGTCCCAGGGTGGTGGTTTCTGATGTTACTGGGGTGCCGGAACGGCAGGTGCCTCGGCGACAACTTCCGTAAGGTGCCACCAATGCCGAGGTTGGGTAATTCCACACCAGTTCAGAGAAAGTCTGAAAAGTGAGGATGTTGAGGTCTATTATTTTTAAAGCTGGTTTGTTTCTATTTTCGGTTTTTATTTGACTTTGAACGAAGGAGTACCAGCTCCATAGGTTTTTACAAAAATACTACTTCCCAGAATGTTTAAAACTAACCCTACAACCCCACTTTTTCCAACACCTTTGCTTTAATCTGCTAGTTTAACGTTTTTCTGCCTGAAGGGCCAAGTTGATTGCTCTTCCGAGCTTGAGACTAATGTTTAATTTAATTTTCTTAAAACCTATTATTTATTTACACTTAACTTATTTGAAAATTGTATTTACAACAAAAGAAAATACAACAACTCAAAAGAAATTCAAAACAAAATAAAACAGTTAACTTCTAATTAATTTGCAAAGTTCTAAAGAAACGTTTGCCAAAAACTTAAATTTTGTCACAATTCGGTTTAGCAATAAAAGCCCAAAGGGTGCTCCTCAGTCGCTTGTCCAGAACTGACGACGATTCAAATACTATAGGTTAGTCAAAGTTTTCAGAATTTCTGTAAGTTACATCACTGGCACACAGAGTGACCGGTTTTTGATTACGAATAGATTAGTTAGGGCCAAAGCACACTAGGCGCTCAGGTCTCGGGACGCTCACGGTCCGATCAAATATTTCTTTACATGCTTTTTATACAAATGATCTTGAATTACATTTAAATAGCATGTAAGATATTTGATCGGTACCTGAGCGTACCGAAACCTGAGCGCCTAGTGTGCTTGACTTTAAGCTAAATGAACTCTTGTAATTAACAATATTTGGCTTCGATGATTGTAATGTTTATGGTTTTGTATTTGACAATGCTGACTAAAGAATTGCGATCCAAAAAAATATGTTCAACACAAATCTGTAGTAGTAGCTTAAACCCATGTACAGACTTGGAAACAATCGGTGCAACATTGTCGGCCAACTGTATCTTGTTCAAAAAATTCTTGAACAACAAAGTTGGCCAACATTTACAGATACAAGTGTGTCGCGTCCACTCTAGTTTTGGCCAAATGGAAATCGCTGAAAGCGTGGTGGCAGAGAGAATTTATACGGAAAGGAGTTTATGACGGCAATTGAATAATTTTTGTCTCTATGTTTTTTGATAAAGATCTTTAATAAATATGGAAGATTCTTAAGTATTTTGATAAAAATTTAGTTTTTAGTGCTCGACAAAATAAATCGTTTACAAAATCAACAAAATTAAATCTTTATTAACCTACACGGTATCAGCTAAGTTTTTTTATCTGATTAACCACGAAGGGTTGAAGCCCAAATACTAACGTACCGTGAGTGTCTTTAAGCAGGGTATGGAAGTTTGTTAACACGGGACTTAAAAACTTGAAGACTGGGGGAAAGGAAAGACCTCCGCTGGCAGTAGGTTCCACAGTCTAGAAACTCTTAGGATAAAAGAAGAAACGAAATGGGAAGTTCGGGGCCTGTCCAATTGAACCGTATAGGGATGCATACGCAAGGTACCACGAGTTTCTAATGGGAGCTGCAAGAGGAGGGACTATACTGAATAATTGCCGGAGCAGAAGCCAAAAGTATCTATAGAAGAGCGATAGATCTCCCACAGCTCGATGATGGGCAAGAGAAAGAAAGTCTGAGCAAGAAAAGGATCATTAATAAGACGAACAGCCCTTTCTTTGAATTGGCACCAAGAATGCTGAGGGTTGTAGGGTAAAGTAAATTGGAAGGAGAAAATACTTGGCTCGGAAAGAAATCCAAGCTTTTTTGAAGCCGCGGTGGCTGTGACGCCCACAAGGTTAAATGTGTCCCCGCCTATGAGAAACCTGGCCACTCATAAGCAAAGGATGAGTGTTTGATGATTTTTTTCGCGACAAGGAACATGATTGTGTTTTGGATGCATTAATTCGAACGATATTTTTGCGCCTCAATCCAAGATCAAATTAAGATCCTGTGAAAGAGATATCTGCATCGTCCTGCGTTTGCTTTCCAAGTCGGGTTTGAGAGATTTGGTTTGGGAACCTGAAAAGTGGAGTGATAAATACCATTGTCAGTGTGAAAAGGTTCACAGGCATTGCGTGGAAAGACGGTTTAACGCCTGTAGAATATCAAAAGGTAGAGATTCAATAAATAATTCCGGCATCTAAACAAGATGACACCCCACAAAATGCGTCGATATGTGGACAAAAATGCCAAAATAGAGATTTTCATAACAACTTAAATCTATAATATGTAAATATTAATTCCCTTTATCTTTTGAATGGGACAAGATATCGATATCGGGTAAAATTTGGGTTAAGTGACACTCACTTAAACTACTTTTTGGCATAAAAACGATTCCGGTCACGTGGCCTACTGTTAAGGGCGCACTAGCAACTTTTTTTCAAATGGAAGGGGAACCTCGTTTTAAAGGTCCTCTAATTCTCTACTTAACGCCACTTTGCTTTTTTTAAATCGGCCCAGCCGTTTCAGACTTACAAGCCCATGCCATTAAAACCGCATTGCTTTTACACTACTTTAGTCAAATTTAAAGCGGTTCTAAGTCTGGAACGGCTGGACCGATTTTTAAAAACAAAGTATCGTTGAGTAAAGAATCAAAGAATCTCTAAAACGAGTGGTATATGACCTCCCTTTCAATTAAAAAAAAAAGTTGCTAGTGCCCCCTTGGCACTAGGTCACATGACATATATTAGTTTTATGCTAAAAAGAAGTTTAAATGACACCCCTTTACCCAAAATTTACTCGACCTCGATGTCTTGTCCCAATCAAAGCAGTGTAATAAGACTAATACGATTTTTGTTCTAAAATCACTATCTTTTAACGCTCTGTGCATCGGTCCTGCTTTGTTGTTGCTTTACTGGCCAATTTACCTTTTTAACGTGTATATGACACACGTCTGAATGAGAATTGCTTCAAAATTGGTGTATCTTCGGTCGCACAAACCTGTCGATGTTTTCCATATTAAATGAAAAACAGGCGACTCGCCGATTCCTTTGATCAAAATGCCGACCGATGTTGCTGCAGCATTTGCAGAAAGTCGGCCGACCGATGTGCAACAGTTAAGATACAGTCAGCCAACAAATGTTTTCGCCGATTGTATCCAAGTCTGTACGTGGCTAAAATAGGCGACTTGCGGATTCCTTTGATGAAAATGCCGACTGATGTTGCCGCGGCGTTTGCAGCAAGTTGGCCGACCGATGTGCAACATTCAAGATACAGTCGGCCAACAGATGTTTTCGCCGATTGTATCCAAGTCTGTATGTGGCTTAGATCTTAACCAGAACTAACCAGAACTTAAGAACTATCACAATACTCTGAAATATTTAAATACGTTTTTTTTTATTTCTAGGGAGCGTAGTATGTTCCTCGTGGAAAAACATGATGGAAGAAGTGGAGAATACTGCCAAACTGATTAGACAAAATGCTGATTCTGTAGAAAGTAAAGCTTTAGATGCACTGAACGCTCTCTATGCCGAAAAAAGGAAAGTTAGGAAGGCCTACCAAGAGGAGCATACTAGGATATTGCATCAATTTACACATGTAAGTTACTAAATATCTTATGGGATACAGGGTGGTAAAGTGAAAAATATATGTTTTTTTTATAATACTTTTAAAAGCACTCCAAATATTTTAATATGAAATTTACTATACAGTGTGTCCGGCTTTTTATGAATACACCCTGATATCTTAGTTATGAATAATACGATTTTCTTGGTGGTGATTGTATGCAGGGCCGTTCCTAGAGTGAGTCGCGCCCTGTTGCAAAAATCACTGGCCGATCCCAGTGGCGGCTCGCGGGTCTAAGAACAGGTGTAGTGCAGGAAGGGAAAAAAGTGCATTCACCATTTTAGCAAAATTGAAAATACTCAACTATCAAAAGTCTAAGTAAAAAGTCTTAATATCTAAACTTACCTAAATTTTATACACCAAATCAATCCTTCTATATTTTAATGCAGCAGATTTATCAATTATATCTTTATAAAATGGTTGAGTTTTTATCAGTTCCTGTAGAAGCTTCTTTTGAATTGAAATATTGGCCAAAGATAAAAGTCTATCTTGGGATATAGTGTTTCTTAAGAAAGTTTTTAAACGCTTAAGACAAGAAAAACTCCGTTCCACTGACACGCTTGTCGACGGTATCGTTAAAATTAGCGAAAAAAGTTTATACGCCTCGGTAAAAATGTCTTTATTTGCGCCAACTTGTTTCACTAACTGCTTCAATGAAATATTTCTATAACTTTCATCAGCAAATATTAAGTCAAGTTTATTTTTGAGCCGCTGATTTTTGGAAATGATTCGGCATATATCTCCAATATAAATTTTGAAAAGAATCAGTGGAAAAAGTTTGGTTATACTGGCCAAACTTTGCAGTATCAGCAAGATAAAGAAATTGTAGTATGTAAGAATCTTCGAATCTTACTTCCATTTCCATCAAAATATGATCTAATATTTCATAGAGAAGTGCTCTCTCTGTACTGTCCTTTAATTTCTTCCTGTGAAAAATCACTGTCGCGAATAATACTCAAACTGAAACAATCGAAATAATACGTGAAAACCAACGAAACGACCAAAACCTATATTATCTGCACAAAATTATCTGCGGCTAGCGATTTACCAAGCAATACACCTGATACTCCCACCCGCGATTCTGGCCGCCGGCAAGTATAGCGTTGTCATGGCAACGGAGCGTCAAAGCGAAACAAAACTCCGCATGAGGTGTATACTTCGGTCCGTTTTATATTTGGAATACACTTGCCGATCGCAGATTGTGTTGTCGCGTTGCCGAAAGCGGAGGAAAGCGACTCGCGCCAGCGCTTAATTTATATGCTAGATTTTCCATGGCGAATTTTACAAATAAGGATAGAAATGAGAAAATGAATTGAATAATAGTAAAATGTTTTTTATGTTTTATTATTTATTTTTAGTGAAGTGGCACTTCACTTACTACATCTGAATAGCCACCACTGGCCGACCCAAAAACAGAATGTACTTTATTAAATTGAGAGAGGGATTAAAATGATTTTTGTTCAACATTACCGCCGTACAATTTAAACAAACCCTGATTATATATTAAGAAATTTAGTATTTGGCATAGTGAAAACTTTTATTCATCATTGGCATGCGGTCTTCAAGGGTAAAAAGACTTGATTTTTTAGGAAAATAATAGTAGGGCTCATTCTAATAATTTCTTTCTGTCAGATTTGGAATCATCATCCCCCAAAAACCTCTTAGTTATTATTTTACAAATCCCAGGCAATTTTTTTTATATTACTTCCTTTTTGGGAAAATAATATAAATAAAAGTCGGCGCTTGATAATTTAAAAACGGTGCGTTGGAACTGCAGACCGTTTTTAATTTGTGTCAGAACTGCGAACCCAATATTTTGTCTTTTTTTTAAATCCGTATCAGAATTGCGGACCAATTGCTTTTCGGTGTTTTGTTACTTAATATTACTCGAATATTTTCTACAAAATATTTTTTTATTCCTTAATTAAACCTGGGACTAATGCACATTTTATAAATCCACTTAAGTACAGTTAAAATCCTTTTCACTTCCACCGCACCTCATTGTGTCTCTACCAGAAACACTTTTTAAAATGGATCATCTTTACTTTTTTCATCATTAAAATTTTGGCATTTCAAAAATTTTCCGCTCCTCAAATTTCAACCGCCCTAGGCCTGAGTCTTACAGGCCTAGGTCTAAAAATCCATTACTGAAATGCCTGTTTGTTGTTTGTTGCCTGTCTTGTAAAACGTGTATTGAAAGTAAGGTAAAAGAATAGACGGATGTTTCTTTTCCTGTATTCTATATGCTAAATGGTATTATTAAAAATATACGGGGTCTGCTCGAAACTACTAAAGTTGGGCTAACTTCCGACCACACCAAAAGCAGCGCTAAGACAAATAAACTATCTACATATTATCTTTTAAACAGTACAGCGCAGTGATGGTTTTAGGCCTACACTCCTGAGGCCCGGTCACTGATGTTGTTGTGAATTTCCCCTTCTGTTTTAAAGTTAATGGAAATATTTTCGTATTCATTCATTTACATTATCAACTCAAAGATTCCCTAAAAGTAAACAAGATGTTCGCTCTGCTCAAAAAATATGCGATGTACTGCATTTTCAAAGTCTTCGATATATTTATCCAAATGTTGACATTCCATTGCGCATTTTTTTAAGTATACCGGCTATGGCTTGTTGAGGGGAAAGATCTTTTTCGACTTTGAAAGTAGTAAAAACTTATTTACGGGCAAGTATGGGCCAAGATAGACTTAATGCTCTTGCATTTACTGCCAATTGAAGCTCAACTACTCCAAGAAGTTGATTATGGAGATATGATTGATGTTTTGCGCCAGAAAAAAAAAAATAAATTGATTAATATTTAAAAAATACTTGTTATTTATCAGTCTAAAGTTTATCACTTATTAATCTGCACTGTTTAAAAACTTTATTTAAAGATTGTACTTTAATAAAATAAACCTTTTCGTTCCGAGTGAAGCCATGGTAGGGGAAATTAAATCGACTGGCGCGCTCTTGCGGCGTTACATTGGGCATTTATTTTGTTTTGATTTTATATAATCAAAACAAAATAAGGTACAAGAGTTGTTGTGTTGTAAATTGTAAAAATACCACTAAAAAAGTAAGTACAAATTTTATATTTTTCTGATTGCTAAATGGAAAATGAATCAATAATCAGATTCTATTTTATTTATTTGTCATTACTGACATACGAATAAAAACATACTCTTGACGGCCCGAATTAGTTGATATTTTGTTTGGCCACAGCGAATATTTAAACAATACTGGACCAATATTAATAAAAATTAATTTCTTTAAAAAGGGCGGCAAATTAAATCGGGCTTAGGGCGGCAACATGCCTAAATCCGCCACTAGTACTGCGTAACCAATAACTTCCTTAACGTATATCAAACAATTCAACAATAATCTTGCTGGTTATTATTATTTACAAGCAATAGGATTGCAACACAAGTCTAACCTAGCGTGCTTTCGTGCATATGCGTTTTTAAAGCATATAAATGGCTTTTAACCTACTTTTCGTGAGAACGTATTTATGCAAACGATAAGGTTATTTAATCTTTAATTACCATTAAAACTTGGTATATTAAGAGATATTCATCTTTTATTTAACAAGGCACAAGCCGTGACGAACAGAAATCCAAATTACCTATATTAATTATTATTTTTTTTTGACATAACAATTTACCCAATTTTTGTTCGTCGGATAATGCTAGTTTTCTTCTCTGCACTTTTTACTTTTTTGATGATTTTTGAATCTATCCTTTTTGGGTCTTTTAGTTCTCCATCTAATTTATATTCTTCACATTTTTATGTTTACATCTAATTCCAGGAACGTCATCGTCCTTCCGAGAACGTGTAACCATGTTCGGAAACGTTCACGAAATGACGATTTCAAATTAAAGTGCGATTTTTGTTTTACGGCAACTAGCTTAGAAACTGTCTGGCTCGGTAAATGTAAAATGTTTAGGGCTATGTCATACGCTATAAGGTGTTATTTTCCCATTATTTTAAACTAATCAACGAGTTTCCGGGCTGAAGATCTATTGTTGTACACTTTGAAAATAATGAATTAAAAAGTAAGTATTACCTAATTAAAATTTATAAGATGTACAACACTCTAACAACCGATTACATTTTGGTTCTTCTCCACGACTGATCCCTAGCACTTGAAAGAGAGTCTACTGAGAGTCACCTTATTTTTTACGTCTAATCAAAACTAAAGTAATGAATAATATTTTAAGTGTAAACAGTTTGATCTAGATGAGCATGACTTTTTAAATCAAGTAAATATAAAACTAATTTTATTATAACTTTTTGATATTATTTTTTTAAGTTTTAAACGTATTCCTAGAATTTTATTCCTTACTTTTCTTTCCATTTATTTAAAATCTCTAATATTTAAGGGATTATATTCTACCAAAGTCTATCATGAATTACTCTCTACTAAAAATCATGATATTTTTATTGAAATCTACTAAAGAAGTAGTTTTTTTCCAAATAAGGTCAGGCTACCTGAGACACAGTGCCTATTTTAACTTGAAGCTGGTAATAATTAAACATTTTGTAGCTCTTATTACCGTATTTAAAAAAAAACATTGTTTTAATTAGAGTTTTGAATGAGTGTATATAGTAATTATTCTGTACTTAAAGCATGTTCAACACGGTGATAACATTTTTTAATAATCTAATCAAATCAGGTTAAAATTTGACATTAAAAACTGATTGTTATAATTTTGATTTAGTTAGTAAACAATATACTGCATTATCAATTAATAAAATAATAAAAAAACATTGGACAACAAACATTTTATGGCTTTTCTTGAAAACCCCTAAAAAATACGTATTAAAAGGGCTTGAAAACCAGGAATCCCTATATAAGCCTCAGGAAAAAATTGTCAGTCCGCTTTTAGCGGTGGAATAAATTGGTAATTTAATAAAAACATCTTACCAGCAGGCCTGAATATAATATATATATATATATATATATATATATATATATATATATATATATATATATATATATATATATATGTATATATATATATATATATATATATATATATATATATATATATATATATATATATATATATATATATATATATATATATATATATATATGTATATTATGTAAGAAGTGTATAAATTACACTAATAAATCTGCAAAACATTTTTTTGTTCCTTCGACATACACATGTTTTTTTAGTTTTAATATTTCTGAATAAAGATATCTAATTTAAAAAAATGTATCACATATAGTTTTTGTGTTATATATATTTTTTAAACGCACCTTTAGTTTTGAATTAAATTCCTAAATTAATTAACTAAAGACATAAAAGATATAGTTTGTCCAGGGACCTAAAAATAATCGTCTATAAGCGTGTTATTAGTTGCATTTTATTTTGTGGCATTCATCTGTACAGAGCTGTTCGCTTTTTAAATAACCCCTTGCTCACAGAAAGGTTAGCTTTTATTGCCCCGCTCTTGCATCTTTCAAGCTGGTTTTACACTTATTAAACTTCTTGTCAAATAAGTTGATTTGATTTGATACAATTTGTTTGAAGACGGAAGTGTAAAATAGGAAAATATTTGACAAACTTTTTTAAAGCAAATATCAAGGTTACCAACTAAGGGGATTATTTCCTTATAAAAGTAAAAAACATGAGACACTAATAAAATAACTATAAATAACTAAAAGCTAAACGCTGTCCTTAAAACCTTTTAATTAACACACAACTTAAATAAATCCACAACAAAATACGCCGCCACTCATGATAAATTTGAGGTTAAGTAGTTGCTAACTATCAATTTTTAATCCTTAAGGTTGGTAATTCTGTATCAAATATTTAAAGAAAAATAGGGCGTGTTCTAATCCTTCAAACAAATTTGACAAGGCGACCTTGAATTACATTGATATTCAATTTTCTGTTCTCATTATCAAATTTCTTCAAGATGTACTTGGTCCAACTTATTTGACAAGAAGTTTGATAAGTGTAAAACCAGCTTAAGAGACATGTAGTATATGCATTTCTATACGGTCCACTATATACTATACTCAATATAATCAAATAAAATGACTTGATTAAAATCCAAGATGGCCGCCGCCACAAAATGGCTGATTACATATATTTTTTCCACAACTATCTCAATATGGGCATCAAATAAAAAAGGTTGGTCGGTATAATAGAGCTCACTATAAAAAAATTAAAATTTAAGATGGCCGCCGGTACAAAATAGCGAATAACATATTTTCCACAACTACTTCAATCTTCAATATAAAGTCGTTGGTTGGTTCGGGTTATAGTAAGGCATTAAATGAACTCAATTAAATAAGGACTATCAACTAACAAAAAAACTAAAAAAATTATGGGAAACACGGATTTATTGTACTAAAAGCTAGAGAATAATTCGGTAAGTCCTAGCTACCAGATCCCACCAATCTTCTTATTAATCTGGGGTATTGATCTGACAAATAATAAAATCGTTGGGCACTTGACATTTCTATCTTAATATTTACTTTGGATACGCTACGTCCAACAATTTTATTATTTGTCTGATCAATACCCCAGATTGATGAGAAGATTGATGCGATCTGGTAGCTAGGACTTAACAAATTGTTTTTTAGCTTTTAATACAATAAAACCGTTTAACATCTTTTTTTACATAATTTATTCAATCTCATCTAAAAAATATGAAATATTTCATGAGGATTTTCGAAACTGTTTCCAAAATACACGATAGGAATCTGCAATAGTTTTACACATGTCGTGAGATCATTCATTGTATTTTTAGTTAAATATAAATTTAGACTTTTAGACTGGGGAACAGCAGTTTATCTGTTTTTGTTATTTTCTATCGAAATTGCCGGTAGATATAAATAATTTTTATTTATTGCTTGATTTAAATTTAAACAAAGCACAATTTAAATATTTTTTATAGCTTAGGTTTTATGTTATTTTATGTATGTCAACAACTAAATGTTTATAGTCGCATTAACGGTTTCATTTCTTTTATTTTTAGTTTTAAGCCGTTTGAAGTGTATAAAGCCTTCTTTTGCTTATGTGCACATGTGTGTCTAGATTTTTGGATATTTTTAGAGTAAAGTTATTTTAGATTTAAAAGCAAATTTTGTCAGTTTTATGGCCCTGGTTCTGTGAAAGACAGGTATATGCTGTTGCTAAAACTTTTTTTTATGGTAATTTTATTATTTAAAAGTACTTATATCCCTTAAAGTTGTAATATATTAGTGTCGTACAGTAACATAAATAATTTGTAATTATTTATTTTGTAATCTCCTTAAATTAACAAAATACTATACAAAACTTTAACAAACGGTACCTAATCATTTACTTATCTGACGCCCCTCTGACTTATGATTTTTTATTACGGGGTTTTTTGGGGCGCTGCCTGATTACAAATCTAAGAAAAATTTAGTCGGCAACGTTTTGTTCTTGAGATAATCATCATCAAACTGGAATAGAAAACTAACTCAAATTCACCATATTCCTCTTCAAGGTATGACTAAAAATATGAAAAATGACCTAGTTTAAAGTACTTTTTGTAGGACCGGGCGTAAAATACAATTTTACGTCCATATTTGAGGGCGTAAAATTGCACTTTTAAGTTTGATGATGGATATCTCGGGAATAAAGCTTTGTCGACTAGAGATAATTTTTAATTCGTGATCAGGGCCCAAAATGCAAAAAAACATTAAAATCTGATGTCCGATAAATAAACAATTACATAAAGAACATTTTTTAAATTTTCCTACATAAGGAGCTCCAAATTTAAACGCAGTTTTTGATTAAAAAAAAACAATTTTAAGAAGATCTTAACAATTTTTACTACTCGTTTTCTATTTATGAATTTTAAAAAGTTTTTTAATCGAAATATGTTATACATATTTATTTAGGTATTTATTTTATAATGTATTTATATTTAAACATTTTTAAATAAATAATAAAACGAGAAGTAAAAATTGTGAGATACTTTTCAAATTGTGTTTTAACAAAAACTGCGTTTTCATTTGCAGCTCCCCATCATCGTGGAGCAAACCAGTTAAATGCGTTAATTGTTATTAGACAGACAGTTAAGACAGTTACTTTAATATATCCCACCAGCTCATATGTGTTTGTTTCTAATTTTATCACCAATAATACATATAATGTATTCGTAAAAATGACAGTGAATAATACAATAACAAACCCAACTTTCTATGTGGGCTCGGCACAGTTTTTCAATTATAAGATGTCTAATGTTGCAATCTATTGAATAGATCAAAGATCTTTAATTCTTAGAAATCGTATTAATTAGCTACGTTAACACAAAAACACCATAGACAATTTTAAAGCTTTTCTTATACATCGGTTTCATTATTACGGCAATGGTGATGATTTTAACAAGGGTTGCTCAATCCCCTTTAGGTCCGTATTCACCAAATTTAACTGTCAAATCAAAATTTGTGACGTAATCGTTTTACCTATGTCATTCATTTTTTTTCTTTATCACCTAAATTACAATAAATTGTTGATAAGGTTTATCTACATACTGGGTGTTCCTCTCAGGTGGTTCCCCCTATAACTTGTTTGTCTTTTAAGATAAAAAAAAATAAAATTTGGTATGTCGGTATTTGACCTAATTTTGGATTGATTGGTCAATTAACTTGTTTTCTATTACTTCCGGTTTAACCGCAAATGATTACTATTTTTTAATTTTAAATGGCACTACCGGTATATTGTATCTTATTTCAATAGAATATGATATTCTAAATACAATGACACTCCATGTGTAATTTTTTGACACTTCTGCTGTCAAAATTTATTTTTAAATTTCGGTCCAGAGCGCCATGATTACGCTTAAACGGCTTATTTTAAGTCAAGAAGCCATGGAAAAATCTAATTAGTCGTCCTTTGTTTTTGCGACTTCTTAGCGCGGAGTTAAAATGTGCAAAATTCTATTTATGGTCATAACCACATACGAAAAAAGTTTTTATCATAAGAGCATATAATAAAATGATTCTTAACCCACCATTGTTCTACATGGTAGGAATATCGATTTATGACAACATCATAAATTTAGTATGGGTTCTGTAGTTAAAGTCTTATTTAAAATACTGCCTATGTGGAACCAAATTATTTGGAATAAAATGCTCTTTTAGGATATACTAACGAGCCACATTCGTTCCATTTTAAAAAAGGAGTTATGACCATAAATAGGATTTTGCACACTTTGACTCCGCCCTAAGAAGCGGTAAAAACAAAAGACTACTAATTTCCCTTTTTCATGGCTACATGACCTAAAATAAACCATTTTAACCTATACATGGCACTCTAGATTGAAATTTAAAAAAAAATAATTTTTGACAGTAAAAGTGTTATCCTAAAAGATAAAAAAGTGTTTTGGGGGAGCCACCTGTGAGAAATACCCGATATATGAATGCCACATACATTTTTCTATTCCTATTCCCATATTTTTAAAGATTATTTTAATTTTTAAAACACTCTTAATTTTTCTAAATCAATATTGTAATGGATGTACAGTGAAATAACGGTCTAAAAAATTAACTTACCAGAAGGTTAAGCTCTAGTCAACAAGACGCCATCAGGCCAAAAGTCAATTGTTTAAATTAATAAAAATTGTACAGTAAGGAAATTAACTGATTATTCTCGAATTGGTACACTTAAATTGTATCTTATCGTGCGCTTAAAAACGCTTTTACAATTATTAACACATTTTTAGTCAAATCTGAATGATTATTTAATTGTATTTTTATACAGCGTAAATCCTAATTTTTGCAGATTATAAACACATGTTTTATTATTATTATACATTACTTTACTTTATAACCAAAAATGTATAATTTTTAATTTGCTTACATTGATTTTTAAAAATCTATTTTTAAGGTATTTGTTGATAAAACTTTTAACGTTTGACCACCCTGCCAGGCCCCTGCTACCATATGTGTAAGTGTGCAATGCAGCCGGGCGCCATCCTTTAGGGGCGCCAAAACCCAGGGTCAAAAATTGCAAAAAAATTGCAAAACAAAAAACAAAAATTAATTTTAAAAGAAATTATATAATATTAGGTATAAATACACAAGAAATTTTATTAGTATCTATATCATCCAGTTTCTGCCGATTCCTATTTGCAAGAAAATGTCAGAAGTCAGGTGGTAGTTTCTTGATTTTAAAAGCTTTTATTTAACTTGCAATGTAATGTATGTATGTACAGGTGGAATTTTGCATCTCGATTTAAAGCACTTCAACCAATTGAGCTAGTTTGGATGACAATGCATCAACGGCGGATTAACGTATAAGCACTACAAGCACGTGCTTGGGGCCCCGGTTCTCCAGGGGCCTCCATTCTCTGCTGGCGTTTCATTTTATACCTACATTTTATCGAGATTCACCCACATGTCCGAGATCAAAAGGTGCGGGCAGTCCGGGAGTGACCCCTCATACTGTGAGTAAATATGATAATTACGTTTTGATATTACCTGTTTTTGGTTTGTTTAAGTTGTTTACTTTATTATAAAAATTTCCACGTAAACACCACTTTACTAGTTTTTATTTAGCTTCCAATATAGCGATACTCCCCTTCGCATACAACCACGCAGGGCCCAGCGATTAAAAAACCCACAAAGAACTAAAATCTGTCAAGACAAGCTTAATTCTTTAGCATTAATGTGTATTGAGGCAGACATAGTCCGTCAGATAAATTTCGACGATGTAATCTCGGAGTTTGCTCTGAATAAGGCAAGGAAAAAATGTTTTAAGTTTTAAATTATACCTACTACATTTTCTATTTTAATGAACTTTTATTTTATACTTCCTTCCACCTTCCAGCAATAGAGGGCCTACACAGCCTCTGTGTTTAGGGCCTCGGAAACTCTTAATCCGCCACTGCAATGCATGAATAGCTATGTGACGTCATTCTAAATCCAACATGGGAAACCCCCAAGATGGTGAACTAGTTATTTTTAATGCACTTTAACATATGGGTACCAAATGAAAGGGCTTGCTAGGAGTAAATTAAAAAATAAAGTGACATCATTCTAAATGCAACATGGTGGAACCCACAAAATGGCGGACTGGTCATTTTTAATGCACTTCCACAATATGGGTATCAAATAAAAGGGCTTGCTGGGAGTAACTCGAAAAAAAAGTAACATCTTTCTTAATTCCAAATGACGAGAAACCCAAGATTTCGGACTTTTTAAGTGTACTTCTGCAATATGTATATCAACTCAAAGGCATTGTTGAGAAACTCAAAAACTAAAATGACGATATTCTAAATCCAGCATGGACATAAGATGGTGGACTAGTTATTTTTAATTAATTTAGGTATCAAAATGAAAGGGCTTGCTGAGAAAAGTCTAAAAATAAAGGGACCAAAATATATAAAAACATGATCCAAAATGCCTTAAAGAGCGCCAAAATCCTTTTTGCACCCGGGCGCCAGTAGCCCTTACGGGGGCTCTGCCACCCTGTATTTAATTTTTGTTTGTCTACATATCGATACAGTCCACTCAAGAAATTCTTTCGCTACGAGGAACCTAACCCCCATTCCTATTAAATGCTTTTTTAGTAAAAAACTGAAGGCTATGCAATGGTCTGCAAACGTCATTTTGACATAAAATTAAAATTATGTAAATCAAAAACGGTTAGAGTTAGGTAGATAACATTATATGGAATACTTAGAATTTTACGCAAAATGTAAAAAATAAATAATAGGAACAGGATCTTTCATTTAAAATAAGGTAGTTGGTTGACATTAACTTCCAGTATAAGCGGAACTGCTAAAAGTATGAAAATATTTTAGTCGTATGCCTCCTATTGACATTATAATGTTGCAAAATTTTCCTTTTTTTTGGGAAATCGATTGACGGAACTCGTCGTGGGACACCCTGTATAACCACAAATATACTTTTGTTGGATCACCCTGTATCAATTACTGTTTTTAATTTAAGTAATGAACCGGTGAGTCAAAATAAGTAACCGTGTTAAATCGTTTTATTCGCAAAAAAGCTTCTAGTTTATAAATCTAAGATTAAATTATTTTAATCCAGACCGACATTTCATTTCAACTTATAGAAAAATTAACAGTCACGTTGTTAGTTTTTTCTTATACTCTTGTTCCCATTTAATGACACATAATAATTATACGTAACAAGCACCAGTTTAATCCATGGATACAAAACATAATTAACTTTATTCTCGCATTCGTTTACATTCCTATATTACGAACGAAAGCTTTTACTTTAACTGTTCATTTTATTAGGGTTAACTAAAAATATACAGGATGTCAAAAGGTGCGGCAATAATGCAACCACAAGTTGGTAAGACTAAAATATAACGATCCAACCAACATATCATACTCAAAAACTTGATGATTTCGAAGGACTAGGTTTCAAAAGTTCAATCTGGATTTAATTCCTTATTAATCATTTTGTTATTAATAGGGTCATTGTCATAATATTTGGCTAGAGACAATTTTGGACGGTGAAATATTTGAATCCGCTATCAATTTTATTGTAAACGTAAGAGGGGGCTACCAGTGCTGTTTCTGGGTCTCCTGTCGCCCCGTGCAAAAAAGAAATTGGCGCCCTCTCTTGTGTAAAAATTATTGGTCCTTACTTTTACAGCATAAGTAAGTCTTTTATGATGATGTTTACTTTTTTCTTTTCTACATATTTTCGGAAAGGAAAAAAGAAAGGTCCTTCAATTTCACTCTTTTTAAAAAGACCGTCATTTATTTGAGCAAAATGTCGCCTTCTTATTTTTATCGCCCCGTGCAAATGTCCCTGCTGCACCCCCGCCAGGACCGACCCTGGGGCGCTACCTACGGGTATCATGCAGGTATTTAATTCAAAATAACTTTTCTAAGCCACTATGTTTTAAACTTCGAGATAACAATTTTTATTCTAAACATATTTTACCTTAAACGTGGTAAAAGTTGATTTGACCAACCGTTTTTGAGTTATCTGGATTTAAAATATTCACTTCCCGTGTGTCCAGTTTTAAACTATACCATGTGTTTCAAATAAGATGCTGATCTTTAAGAGTGAGCACATTAATAGTGCTGATAGTTCTGAGTTTATTTTTTAGTTTAAGGTGCTGCATATTACAGATAAAAATAATAAAAAAGTGATCATATTAACTTTAGGGACTTACGAAAATTGAAATAAAAAATGTCATACAGAACAATCATTCTAAGAACTTTATCTACAATAGGGATATTTAAATGAAATGGGAAATAGTTCATTATACTTATATTTTTTGTTCTAATTACAGTTAAATGGTAATTTGTCGGTACAAAGTTAATTACAGCATATTTTAAAACGGAAAGTAATTATTACAATTTAAAAATTTAAATAGAACAAGTAAATAATATCCATAACAGGTATGGAAATATACCTCCTTATTTGAACGTCACAGATAAAAGTTTATAATGAAGATAAATTAATAGTTTTTGGAATTTGAAAATAAAATGAATTACGTAAAAAACTTTATACAGTATTATCGCCTATTAAGACTATAACTTATATTAAGATCCGGTGGCGTAGATAATTTCATTTGGGAGAGAGGGAGTAATGGAAGGGCCGAAGTATGTCGTTGAAGAATCAATACCTAAGCGACATTTTGATGAAGAGTGAGATTGAACCAAAAATCAAATCATATGGCGCTCAATGGTCTAATCTAGATGAAGTAGATTTCTAGTCACTTATTAGGCCCCCTACTTATAGGTAAAATAATACTGGCTACGTGAGAAGTATTAAATTTTTGCCTAAGTTCACATTAATTGTTTCCAAGTCCTGAAAAAACAACAAAAAAGGTTTCCCAACTTACGAACGCTACTTCACCACCATCATTTGTAAGAACCCTTAAAACATTTTTTAAACTTCCTGTGCTACACCTTTACCCCCCTCCTCAATAGCTACGCCGGTGTCCAGATTTCAATGTACAATTATAAATTCAATTTTAATTTACTCTTGACGTTTGGTAACAAAAACTAAAACGAAAAAATCGCTCAAGAATCTTCAGGAAACTGAAGAAAAAGCCTTGTGGTCTTTGATTCCCATGCAACTTATGGTTTCTATCGTATTTTTGCTTCTTGAGCACGAATTTGTGGTCTATTTTGCTTCATCACTTGTCTTGTCTTCAAGAATTCGCGGCATAAAACGTCAAAATTGCGGATTTTTTCTAGTTTTCTAACAGTCAAATTCGTGTTATTAAGGCAAAAAAACATCTAAAATCATTCATTACATCTCTGGCTCCAATTCTTTTCGTGGATTGGTGTAACAAAATATTTTTAAAAGCTAATTCTATTTTTCGCTGAGATACAATATTTTCGCCCTTAAATAACAGAGCATTTTGACAAATATTTAATCAAAAAGGTCGGAATTTCTAATGTTAACTTAAGGTCGCATGAAAAATACATTTACAACTACTTTCATTGATAGTATTATTAAAGAAATAAATACAATAATATGTTATACACTAGGGTGGGTCAAAAAAATCGTCAATTTTTTTATTTTGTGCTTTACAAAACTGATTGGTAGAGACCTTCAAAAAATTTTCTTTAATAATGAGCTCTTAATTTTAATAGGAACGTCCTTCACCTTTCAGATTTTAATTTTTTTCTTATTATTAAAAAAAATACATATCTCGCTCTCTACTATATGAAAAAAAAATTGTCTCGTATACATATTTGTAGAAAATTTAGTTCTCTACCAAAAAAATCTCTTGTACGTTTTTGATAAATTTAATTAATAAAAAGATATTTACATATATTTAAGGTCAAAGATTAAAGAAATTAAAAAAAAAAAACTTTTTGTTTTGAATTTTGTCACTTACCTAAAAAGTGTAAGATACATTTTTTGTAGAGCGTTTCCTTTCGATAGAAATAGTAGACAGGGGCGTAGCTACCGCCGTATCAGCCGTATCAAAGATACAGGGCCCCCGGACTACAGGGGCCCTCAACCGTGTGTAAGCTAAAAATATTAGGTGCTGGAAAAGTGTAAAACTGTGGGCTAATTGAAAAAGTGAAACCCCTTTTTTTTTTCTTTTTGGTCTTTAATGTTTTTTTTTTTGGGCCTCCTAACTCATTTTGTGATACGAGGCCCATCCAAGGCACGCTACGCCACTGAGTAAAAACTTAACTGTCAATAATTATTTCTCAGTAAGTAACAAAATTCAACACAAAAAGTTATTTTTCCTAAAATTTGTCAATCAATATCTTTTAATTGTAAGATTTATCAAAAAATATGGGAGACCTTTTTTGTAGCTAAATTCAATTTCCTACAAATATATGAGAAAAGATAGTTTTTATATTGTAGAGACCAAGATATATATATATATATATACATATATATATATATATATATATATATATATATATATATATATATATATATAATTATTTATTTATTTTTCTTGGGTATAGGTTTTTTTGTTAATAATTAAAACTACTTCATTACATAGCTAACATCTGACGTTATATATATATATATATATATATATATATATATATATATATATATATATATATATATATATATATATTTTTAATATTTTTAATAACAAGAAAAAAATATAAAACTAAAAGGCGGAGGACGCTCATACTTGGAGATAATTTTTTTAAGGTGTTTACCAACCAGTTTTTTAGAGTACAAAATGAAATTTTCCTAATATTTTATTTACTTAATTGAGTTAATACGTTAATTCTTACAAGATATTTAAGTAACTATTTAGAAAAACCTGAGGTTACGCGATATTTTTTTTGGTAGAATATGTATTTCATCAGTTCAAACCTAATTAAATCGTCTATAAAAAATTAAAAATATTTTTATTATAAACACGGCCACACACACGTAATCTTTTATTTTTGCTGATGCACTAAATCCGTGAATCTGGAACTAATAGAAACAAACTAAATTTATGTATCTGTGTGTGTAATTTTATGTAGTGCCAGTGGTAAGGCAATAGCCTACAAAAATTTGGCATGAATGTTACATTGAATAATCGCATAACATAGTAAATTAATATTTTCCATGCCGTGTTTATATTTAGCTTGTGACACCGTTTGTAAAGTTTAAGGCAGATTTGTAATAATTATTAGGGATTGGTTGGTTAAATGCGCAAATATTATTTTAAATTTAATGATATATAAGAAGAAGGTTCGGTTAAAACAATTACCGTATTTAACCTTTAAAGTATTTTATAAATAAAATACAAGCCTTGGTATACAGGATGTCCCATGAGAGCCGCTGCAATCGATTTCTCGGAAGGTCTTTATTTTGTCCAATAATTTATAACAATTCTTATTTTTGACCACCCTGTCTTTATTAATTGTGAAAATATCAATACAATCTACTAAAAATGTTTTTCTCTACGACGTACCTAACTCCAATTCCTACTAAAGGCTTTTGTTTAGAAAACATCGATGGTTATGTAATGGCTTGCAAACGTCATTTTTGAAATATAATTTAAAATAATTTAAAAGCGGTTGGACTTATGTTTAGAATCTTACTCAGAACCTGAAAAGTAAATAATATATGTTTAAATTTAATTAGAAAGTTGACATTAACATTCGGTATTAGCAAAAGTACTAGAACTGTCAAAATAATTTTGTTATAATTATATGTCCCCCACTAACTTTATAATTGTACCAAATTTTTCAAACCCTGTTTTTGAGAAATCGATCGCAGCGACTCCTCATGGAACATTTTACAATCGCCTGGCGAAGTTCCTTAACTGCAAAAATCACACCTTTTATCGCTGATTTCCTGATTCGCCTGTTCTCGTTTCGCATGACGTTATACTTTTTTATTAGGATTTAATAACCCTCGTTACGTGTCTATACACTAACCGTGGTCTATATGAAAAATATTATCCTTCGTGCTCGACCATCAGACAAAAGATACCAAAGATACCTTTCATTACATTACATATTATCAGTGGCGGTCGTGCATTGGAGAACAGGGGAGGTTAAAGTCATAAAGTCTATATACATACACACAGAAAATGCTGGTAATTTTTTTGGGGTACCGCACCCATTTAAGGCAAAATACGTAATATTTGCATAAATTCAAACAAAAATTGTGTATTGTCGTATTTATGGTTAAATTTGAAATTTTACGTAAAAAACTATCCATTAAAAAAACAAAAAAAAAACGTTGTCTTTGAGTTATTTAATATAAATGAACTTTTCTCGTTTAATGGAGCCGGTTAACCAATCGCATTTATTGTACCAACCAATATTAAATCCTCGATTTTGTCAAATATCTAACGCTTTAATTGAAATCAAATTTGGTTGAGCCCTTTCCACAGTTTTAATTATGTCAAATTTATTAAAATCATAAGATAAAGAATTAAAATTATTTGTAAGCAATCAATCGACTATATCGCCACATTTTTTAATTTCGTCCAACTTATCCATAATAAATTTAAAAAAACTTCCCGAAAACACCTTGAAAGAAAACACTTTAAAAACACAATAAAAATATTACCAAAAAGTACTGCTTTACTGACTGTTTCATACACAAATATTACCAAGAAACAGTAAAACGATTTAGAGAAATATTTTTATCAGTCTCGGCCTGTCACGCCATTCAGAATAACTAAATCAAAACAAAAACAAACACACAAGTGACACAAGCACTAGCGAAGACCAACTTAGGCTAGCCTCCTCCGGCGGTTTAATTTAAGCGACGAAAATTAAAAAGCTTGACGTTTGTCTCTGCTTGATCGAGCTCGCGAAACTCGGTTTTTAAAGCGGCCGGTAGTATCGACCGGAGGCTTGCTTCCCTTGCTACATATGGCATTTTTTTATTTCGGGTTTATGATTTCTTCGTTATTCAATTTTTCGCGGTTTGTGGGCGGTTTGAAGCAGTGTGGTAGGTAGCGATAGTATTAATTCGGGCATAATATGTATTTCTAATAGAAATTAATGGTAAAGTAATGATACCCAAGCATTTTTAGAAAAAATATTCATAATTATTTGTCAATATTTTTAAATATATTGCGATGAATACTCTCAAATTTTATGGGGGGCTAAGCCTCCCTTGTCTTCTTTCACGAGCCGGCTTTGCATGTTATCGTACCTTCTACACAAATTGCAACACCTAGAAATAATGTAGCAAACTTTGCTGTTTTAGGTAAGAAATATTTGCTACAAGTGATAACACAAAAATGACAAACAGTGTGAATGAAAAATTATTTGTATTGCTAGTACTAGTAAAATTAAATGTGTACATTTCACATTTCGTTAAATTTGATACATTGTTTCATTTTTTATAATAAGTATTGTAATTAAAGTAATTGGAAAAATAAGTAAATTTTATTCTAGATAAAATTTTATTCTTTGTCACAATAATGACATTGGATTTTGTAATTATTACTAATTTAAAATGCTGTATTTAGTAACAACAAAACCAATATTTAACCTTGTTCTGAATATATTGCTTTAAAAAATGGAAAACCCCATTTTTACTGTGCACTACGGTAAATTTGGTGACAAAGATATTTTAATATTGGAATTTGGGATTTCAATATTCATAGTTAAGTTAATTTTTTGTCTCTTAATTATATTATAACTACTCCACAGGACCATATTTGTGGCTTTTATGTAGGCGCATGTGACTTTTTTCAGGTGGGGCAAATTTTGTGAGTACCTTATACCAAGCGAAATATGTTTTTTTTCTCCTATTGTTAATGAACATAAATATTTAGGGGCGGCCTAGATTAAGTAAAGTTTCACTTTATTGTAGTACTTTTTATAAAATATTTCTTGCACAGTTGAATCCATCGTTAAAAAAGTATGAATATTCGATAAAACGATAAAAGAAACAGATACAACACAAAATAATTTAAAACAATACAATTTGTCGGCCGTCGACATATTGGTAATATACAGGGCTAATTTTACGTTGGAATTTTTCTTTTAGCACTGTTTAAAATCAAGAAAATAAGAAAAAATTCAAATAAAATTATGTCCGAAAATGCTTTCTTTCCGAGATATGTTAAAGTTTTAAGAAAAAATGCCCTTTTGTCATAACTTTCCTAACATTTCACAAAATTTGGTACATTTTTTTGACCATTACATAATTTTTTTGCTGTAAAAGTTAAAAAAAATACCAGTGGCGTTCGAACAAGAATTGTTGAAATTGTATTAAATTTTTTGAAAAAAAGATATAGTACGTTATTGCTTTTTCTTCCAATCAATATTATTTTTAAAATACTCATTTACTTTGAAGATAATTTAGTCTCTTGATATTTTTTCGTACAACAGACGGTTTTCATTTAAAAAACCTAAAGCCATTTTAATGCATGGCAAAATCAATAAAATTTGTTGATCTTAGGAAGCTATTACACAGTCAAAAATCTAACTTAGAAATAACACACTATATCAGGTTTTAAAAATTTTGACATTCATAAAAATGGCTTTTATTTTTTAAACGAAAACCGTTTGTCGTACGGAAAAATATCAAGAGACCGAATTAACCCCAAAGTAAATAAGTATTTCAAAAATAATATTGATTTAAAGAAAAAGTTGAGTTGTACTATTTTTTTCCTTCAAAAAATCTTGTTGGAACGCCACTGCTATTTTTTTTAATTTCACAGTAAATTTTGTGGTTATATCTGAAGTAGTAGGAAAGTTATAATAAAAAGGTATTTTTTCCTAAAACTTTAACACCCCGTAATCTTCATTTTCGGGCATAATTTTATTTGAATAATTTTCTTATTTTCTAGCATTTTATTTAGTGTTAAAAGGAAAATACCAACTTAAAAATAACCGTATATATTTCTTTAACTTTCTAAAGTGCTCATAATAATATGTGCAATTTACTTTGGTTTTAATGTAGCTTGCATATTGTTATATAAACCCATAATGCCAATTTAAAATGGGGCCGAATGAATTAAATCGATTCTGTATTAAAGGAGGTGTTGTATAGCAATATTATTTATTTATTTTTTGATTTTTTTTATTAGGAATAGCCCTGAATAATAGTATTGTTGTCGTCACAACATAGATTTGTAGGTGTTTTTACGGATCAGTTAAAATGTTTTGTTTTTATAAAAGTTATTCCGTGTAAGTCACTGACCAAATTAACTTATGAAGGAACGCGCCTGCTTTCTTGATATTAAAAAAAGTAAAATAACAATATTTTGAATTTTTGCATGTGGAACTTCTTAAGAAATTGTTTGAATTTCAAGTTATTGGTCCGAAAATGAAATAATGCTATATATTTAAGACTCGTACCTAAAAATAATGTAACCATTCTGCGAAAAGAAAAAAACTATTAAAATATATTCAGTCAACAACAAGACAGTTCCTCTTGACTGACCCCGTAGCAACACTTCT
This sequence comes from Listronotus bonariensis, assembly GCA_014170235.1. NCBI lineage: Eukaryota > Metazoa > Arthropoda > Insecta > Coleoptera > Curculionidae > Listronotus > Listronotus bonariensis. Next base: position 67,522 of record JACEGR010001473.1, read on the forward strand.
GACACCTTTGCCGGTGGGATAATGGTCAATTAGATAGGCGCCTCCAAAAACGATTTGAATATAAAACAAAGGTTGGTTTATTTCTTTTGAACTGCGGTTAAAACTTTTTAAATTAAACCGCGGCTTCAAAGCGCTAAACTAAAAATAGAAATCTACCTGTTAACTGCGGTGGAACATCTTATAAACGGATTTGTAGACATTACAGAAAAGTCAAGGTTATGATGAGATTGTTAACACGGATTTGATAGCAAAACGTGGTATTATAGTTCAAACTTGATGTATTGAGTGGTGTAAAAATAAAATAAAAAGTATTTAAAATACAGGATGTCCACAAATTATTGGTGTACAAAAACATCTAATCTTTATGTCAAAATACTATTATACCGCTATGAAAACCAAACCACCGGCCAGGCGATAAATGCAATTAATCCCTTCTACCATTCTGCTATATACTTCCCTACAAATCACCACTGCAACTAGCGCGAGCAGGGGAGCATTCAGATTCGACGAAATTGGGGTAAACTTTACCCCAACCTTGACCTTGGCAAAAGAATGTGTTCCTTTTGTTTAGTTTTGATAAGGTCTTGCTTATTGCGCAAGTCTTCATGCGCGCATGTCGGGCATTTACCGGGCGTCGATTCTGAATGCGCCCCAGAACAAAATCAGGGGCTCCTTGCTTACCGCTTCCGCCTTGTGTCGAACAGCGACGCGAGCACTTTAAATCCCAACACAAATATTTCCTATGCTTTTAATTCCCTAAGGTCAGCAGTTGGTTTCCACACCTGTATAGTAGAGGCGCCCACGATGCTAAATGGGGATTTACTCGAGTGTCATAGAGACCTATTGGGTTGCAAACCTTAGATGATAAGAAGAAAAAAATGTTATGTAATGTATACTTTTCCATCGGTGAGGAAAGCGGAAATATTTTTAAATATGTCAAAAACATACTGATATTATTTTGGCTTGTAAAAATTGTTCGGATCGTATCGGATTATATATTTTTCGTTATCATTAAATGTCAAATTAATGTCAAAATTACGTTTTTTCCAACTTCGTAGCCCCCGTTTTTTTTACGTCACTCTCAAATTGTCAGATTAGTGAAATATACACTGTTTAGCATGTACTTAACTCATCCTCTTAATTTGACGCGCTCGAAATTTTCTGATAAATATATTTTAGTTTTTACAATCGATTTATATGGTCATAAATCCAAAACTGTAAGAGATAAATATGTATTTATATATATTAAACGTGGTATTTTGTTAAACAACTACTTTAAAAGATCTTTGCAACGGTAAGATAATATACAGGGTGTTTTGTTAAAACGAAAAAACTTGATGATGCCCGTATTTCCGAAACAATTAAAAAATAGATATATCATATGTGGTTCACTTAACTTTGTGTTATAGCTTTAAAATAAAAGCTAATGAAAAAATATATCTACGCCACTAAATTCCACGTAAAAATCTAAAAAAATGTTCTATTTACATATTTTTTCTATCTTTAATATCAAGTGAGTTGCAAGTGCCTGGCCAAATTGACAAAATTTAAAAAACACCCTGTATCTCCAAAACGAATCAAGTTAGCCATGTTACTTTTACCACTGAATATCTTTAAAAAATCAAAATCGAGATTGTGCAATCAGATTTGTTCTCCTTCTCTTTTAGTTTTCGCTATATCCCGCAAGGTTAACGAAACAGCGCCAGTATTTTCATTTATATTTTGCCACCCACTTTTACCTATAACCAAGAAGAATAAAAAAAGAAACCTGTATGAAAGTTTCATACTTTTTCATCTATTATCATTTGAGCATAAAAAAAACAAATGAACATTAAAAGCTTAAGAAAAATGAAGAAGTAGTTTTATAAAAATATTATTTGATATATTTATCTTTAATAGTTTTCGAAATAATTTGACCACTTAAATCTGAAAAATAAGATATAATTTGTATTAAACCTATCTACGGCACTAAACTGAGACTGTAGATGTAATGGAAATTATATCCAGATTTAAATGGTCATATTTTCGAAACTACTAAAGACCTTTTTGATAATGACATTGTATACAGGGTGTCCCATTAAAAAAAGGTTACGTCTTTATTTTTCCTGGGTTTTTGATATTCATTTATTCCCTTTTTGATGCTCAAAAGATAATAAATAAAAAAGTATTAATTTTTTACACAAGACGTTTTTTTTAAATTCTTTTGGGATATATGTAGTTAAAAGTGGGTGGCAAAATATAAATGAAAACCCTGAACATTTATAACCGTATCTCTCTCGGTGTACTCGAGTTGCTAGACGAGGAGATGATTGAGTTTCTAGTCGTGACCTTATTACTGGCAAGTGAAAACCCAACAACACAAATTTTATTAAGCATCCCTCATATGGTCGATATATTATAATATAAAACATGTAGTTTTCGGCGTTTTGTTACTTGTTATTGCCATAGTTTAATGATTATTAATAATATAAAATATTCCTTTAACCCTGATATTACTCAAATATTTTCTACCGAAGACAGAGCTTAGGTGGGGATCAGGTTAGTTCTGGTTAGTTAAACCTTTTTTTATACATTAATTAAAGCTGAGACTAATAAACACTCTAAAAATTAACTTAAGAATATAAGCAGGTTTCAGCAGCGAAATAAACGAAACAGAAAAAAATAGTATAAAATATTCGCTTTTTACCGTCTAGGAACTCAATAAAGTTGTTCTAGCAACTCGAACATATTTGTCTAGCAGCTCAACAATTCCAAATTCATAATTTTGTTTTTATCTTATCAGCGACTAGCAACTCGAGTACACCCATCTCTCTATAATCATCCATCTTATTTCCAAACCACCCTCAAACGTTTACCTTGTATTTTTATTGAAGCGTAGCCAGAACAAAATTCTATAAAAGAGACAAACCGCTTCCCATTGTTATGGAAATCGGAGGTGACTGATTCCTTCATTCTTTTTTCGAAATGTCTCGTCATGGGGCATTTATCAAGTAAAAGAAGATTATCCGCTCAAAACTATATTTGTGTTATTTCTTTTCATAATACCGGGTGTTTTTCAGGGGTGATTATGCATTTATCATACTGAAAACTTTTTATTAGCTCGTCTTGACACCAAATCCTGTGTCACCCGGTATACTGAAAAGGATTATGAAAAAAACTCGATTTTAGTCAGTTCGACGGTATTATTGCTAAAAGTTAAAAAATTACAACCTATCAGGGCTGTACGCAGAAAGTGATTTTGGGAGGGACAAAGAGGCGACAACAACAAAAAAGAACTTTAGGTAAGGAAACAAAGCGGGTTAGAAGTCACCTCCAGCAATCAGCCCAGGGGGGCAATTGCCACCATTGCCCCGTCCCCTCTGCGTACGACAATGCAATTTATAAATAATAAAAAAGTGTGGTTTAAAGGGTTGTTCTAATTATATAATAAATAGTATTTTTCCGGCACTGGTGTTGACGCTTATCTCATTTAATAGTATGACCAAAAAGGTATTTTACCATGTGACGTTAAATATCGCTAATATGGTGGCTATGTCATAACTCTCTTAACGTAAATTTAGTCTGGATCACGTATAAAACAGCCCTAGACATTATAGGTACGATTTCAGCGCAGTCAGCGTTTGTTTGCCTAATAGACCAGGGTAGATAGACGAAAAAATTGTAAAGGTAGAAAAAAAATAATAAAAAATACGGCCGTTCCGAGGTCGGGAATGGGGGAGGGAGATTAAAATGCAAAAACGGTTTTTCCCAATTTTCGGCCAAACTACAAGTCTTATGAATAAAAGTTAAATAGTAAAGTTTTAGGTAGTAAGAACTACAACTTTTGTTTTTATTTTTTTACATAATCTCAAAATTTATGTGAAATATTCAAATTACCAAGATTTGGGATCTTTATTTTTATTAAAAAAAAGTATATTTTTTCACGAAATTTGATGAAAACTTACTTTTATGTGTCCCAAATATACTGTAATTTTTGGATTTAAAATATTTATTTTTAGACATTATTTTGACTTAATATTCAAAAAGTACCCTTATTTTCAATCCAAAATTCATGTGTAAATGGTGTAAAAGAATATACATTACCACGGTAAATTTTTTCGGAAAATGAATTTCCATAGGACTAGTAATTTTTCAGGAAATCAACCAAAACCGGTTTTTACTTTTAAAGCTCACCCCTTCCACTTCCCGACCTCAGATTGCCTGTAATTTATTTTTCTTTTATTTTTGTTATTTTCTTTGCTTTTTTCATTGGGTTTAAACTTTCTTTATTTTTTTGGTTTCAAAAATTATATCGACCCTGGTTTAATAATGATTTAAAAAAACAGATCCAAGTGTTTTGCATTTTCTGAGAACATTTACTATTGTAATGTATATGAATTAGAAAGTTGAGATTTTAACGAACAAAACGACCACCGACTTTTGCTGATATCTTGACACGTGAATTTTTGATTAAAAGCATGAATACTTTTTTGATATTCAGTCAAAATATTCTAAAAAATAATTAGTTAAACCCAAAAAAATACAATGTATTTGGGACATGCAAAGGCACGTTTTCACCATTTTTTTTTAATAATTTATTTTTTGTAAATTCTCAAAATTCAAAACCCAAAACTTCGTTATTTGAATTTTTCGCATTTTTGAGGTTATGTAAAAAAGCGTAAATAAAAAGTTATAAATCTTTACATTGGCCACAGCTTTGCCATATAACTTTTTTAATAGTACCTGTGGTGTGGCTCAAAATATAGAAAAACCATATTTAACCCCCCTCTTTTAATTGCCGACCTTAAATTTCCCGTAATTTATTTTTCACTTTTTACCTCTTTAAAGAGCTTCGGCACTGGCCTACAAGTAAATTTGAAGCTTTAAAAGCACGAGCTCACTTCTTAAAGGCCAAAACCCACACAGCACTCGACAGCCATAGGATGTCCTAAATGGATCCTAATGTTCTAACTTTAGGATATCCTGAGTGGATATCAGGCGATTTATAGGTCATCCTTAAATAAGATACCTATCCAATATTGGATATCCTAAGGATCTTTTAGGAGGAAATCCTGGTTGGAAAGTCACTGGGCATCCATATGTATCCCAATATAGGATATCCCATTTCCGGCCTGTCAAGGATATCCCAATCCAATATTTAAGTTATCCTTATGTGGATGGAAGGATGTCTGTAGGAAGAAAATATTGAATCACCTAAGAATCTTTATTTATAGGAGGAAATCTACTGGCAAACCTGTTGGAAAGAAATATGGTAGCCTACAACGGTTTCTAAAGGATTTTCTAAGGATATCCTAAAAGACTGGCCTATGGTGGTCTATTAAAGTCCCACTTAAAGTGCCATTGGATATTCCCAGAGCATTAAAGGGATGACCTTAGACTTTCCCAGGGAGGTCAAGTGCTGTCTGGGAATTGAACTCAGGTATTGTAAAGTCTGAACCACCTATAGTTCATTCTAAAAGCAATGCCGTAAAGTGCACAAAACATGATAAAGTAAACAAACCTTTTCGAAAGCACATAGCCTCTGACAGAGCCTGATTACATATTTTCTAGAAAAATGAAAAAAAACATTGCTAAAACACGTATCACTTACTTGGAAAACATCATCTTATTTCGTCTCTATCCTGCCATAAAAGGTGACCCGTGCCATTAGAATTATAAACTCGTCAGGTGTATTATTTATTGCTGTAATAAATTAACAAGTGTTCAGAAAAGGGTTTGTTTACATTATGATACTTTGCATACTTGGCAGCATCCCTCAGAATGAATTAAATCTGGTCCCAGCTTTAACTAAAATAACCATTGTAGCGGACTACATAAAGCCAAATAGCAGTTTATTTATCAAATATCGCGCCGCGACTACAAAGTACTTCTCGGAAGAGATGGGCAAGATCGAGTTTAACCTCTTTTAGGACCTGTATAATTATGCACTCCGAGAAATATTGGTGCTCCTAAATCTTTACTTAAAAGCGGTAGTTAACATTTTTCTTCTTCGTTAAATTGAGGATGAATGAATGATGCATTTTAATAAGATGTTGCAAATCTGTGAGAAAGTTTCGTTGTGTACTGGATTCTTAGGAGTTTTTTGTTTTATTAATTTATTAAGATGGGATCTAGATAATTTAGTTCTTTGATTGTTTAAACGTTGCATTTTGATTGTTTTTGGATGCGTTGCATCATGTCATCTCCAGCCCAATGGCCAAGCCAAAAGCTGCGTATAGAAGGCACAGTTTAAAAATGTAAATTCGGTGCTCTTTATTAAGAAAAAAAAAAAATCATAAAAAAGTTTAAAGCAGCCGCCTTTGCTATATTTCTTTTATGATATGTTTCGGTTGTTTACCGGTCATCGCACTATGGGATAGAAATTATTTTTTTTGGTCAAAATTCTGAAACTTACCAGTCTAACTTAAAATGAGGTGCTTTTTACTGGAAGTATTATAAATTATTACCTACAAATGCTTTTGGAAACCTAAAACTTATTATATGTTATTATAAATTTACACCCCACTTAACATTATTATTTTTATTGTACATAATAAACTAAAATGTCAGATTGTTTGGTTTAATTCGGTGACCGGAAATACAATCAATCGAGTTATTATCTCATATGATATACAAGGGGTACGACAATAGTTATGATTTTTTAAATGGAATACCCTGAATATTATGTCACCACCAAAATCTTTTAAAATGCTTTTACAAAAATCTACATTTAATGTGTCTATCTCAATTAGTTTTCTAATTGAAAAATCTGAAAAATAATTTTTTAAATTATTCTTAGAAGCTGTAATGAAGATACATCTTCCAACTTTTTTATTTTTAACGTATAAAAATATATAAAAATCTGTTTTGAAAAACTGATAAAGGTAAAAATCTTTGACAAAAGTAGCGAGACTGTGAGACTGCATCGGAAACACAACAATAGCTCTTATTATTTAAACTCTTTTACTTTGTTTAGTAAACAGCGCTAATAATAAACTAAGTTGATTAAATATCGTATATTTATGTTTGCCAAAATACATTTTCAAGTTTCTTATTACCCCAATAGAAGTCGTCATATCCTTTTATAATTTTGCGTACATGTAGTTTGAATTATCTACTTTGAAATACAGCATGAGCCATTAGAAATTTCAAAGTTGCTTTTTGGCCAAAATAATGGATTTCTATCCCATGATGTATCGGCGCGTCGCTGTAAGCCTTTGTATAGAATAGTCAGGTGCAGGCGACACTTTTTTTTATGTTTTTTGTATTATTTCAAGGGTACCGAGTTTGCGCTTTTAAAATGTTCTTTACTATACTAAGCAGCATTTTTTAAACAGATAAATAATCCATTTTTTATATTTCTAAAACTATCCACTTTTAAAATATATGAATATACAGGATGTCCCAACACAATTTATACACAAAATAACTTTGTCTCTGTACAAGGTTTAAAAATAAACCTAAAAAAAATTTATCAAATACACTCTTTTTATTGACAGTACTAGTTATTATACAAGGTTTCTCAAAAAACACATTTTTTATTGTCAATATTTTCAAATTGAACACCCTGTATATGTTAATAAATTTTGAGTCTGTATTAAATTCCATGTCAAAAAGATAACACACTATAAGTAAATTATTGCTGGTTTTTGAAATATCAGCAGTATGCTGATATACTCATTAACAATTATTAAAAGGGAAGAAAGAAAACAATATTTTGGTTCTAATTACTTCAAAACAATTCTGTTACTGTTAGAATGACAAATATTATAATAACATATAATTACGTTTCATTTTAAAAACTACTACTGCTTTTAGATTAAGTAATAAGTAAATACATACATATGTATCTAAAATACTGACTTACCTATTAGTAACTCTTACAATGAAAGATAATAAATAACATGTTATTATGTTATTTCTCTCTGACAGTGACACAATTATTAAAAAATAATTTAAACCAAATTACTATTTTCTTTCTTTTTAAAAGACTAAAGCCAGTTAAAATTTTGCCTTTCCTTTAATTATCAGAAAAGACAGATTTTTGTTAAATTTATGATTTATTGACAAATTTAATATAAAAAATTCAATACGTAGATGATTAGGTATATATTGGCATACAAACGTCAAACGTCATTTTTGACATAAAATTTAAAAAGAGTCAAAGTCACTTACACTTATACTCTGTTCACTATAAATTGAGAAAAACACCGGAACAAAAATGTATTTCATTGGTTTAAAAAGTCAGTAACCCTAGTTACCACAATAATAAATGTACGTTATTGGTTTAAAACTACAGTAACCGGAGTTACTTACTAGGTATTCATTATCAATTTATAGTGGCCAAAGAATAGGTATATGACATTATACATACAATATATTTCGAATTTTACGGAAACTTAATAATATACAGGGTGTTTTATTTAGAATAAGAAAATTAATATTATCTGCCGATATATCTGGAACCACCAGAATAGTCGAAATATTTTAGTTGTCAGTGTGACCTTTTAAATTTCCCAAACTTTCATTTCTTTAAATCCTACTTTTCGAGAAATCGATCGCCACAGTCAGTGAAAGAGGTTTATTTTGTATTACTTTAATTTAGACAAAAACTTTTGCATACGACACTGTGCAGTGGGAATGCAGAATGTACCCGCTGACTATTCAATTATAGACGACATCCTTAATTGACAACTAATATACATGTCACTAATATTTTCTATAAAGAATGTAAATATTTCGTTTCTTCCTTAGTAAACAAATGTAAATACTCGGAACACATTGTCTAAACTACTTCCTCCCAAAACAGGTAAAAAGTAAATGGCGTCAATCTAGATAAAAATAAACATAAAGGCTTTACAATTCGACAACAGCTTTCTGTGTTGATGGATCTGGTTCTTTATAGATCACAATGACCTAATTCTAGTAACTTAGAAGGCGGTACAAAAATAGGTTGTCGTAACGCCCAATTTTTGCAGGTAAATTATAAGCCAATGTACTACATTATACTCACAAGCTGGTAGTACGAAATAACAAATAACCCGAAAAATAGGGTATTTGAGGATTGTTCATTTAAAAAGAGACATGATTTTGAACAGGTAATATCACTCATTAACCACGGCCATTACCCACGTTCATTACACACATCCATTACCCACGGCCTGCATAAGTAGCTTTAAATATGCATAAATACGATAATTTGTATGTTTTTGATAACCACGTTTTTTATAAATTTAACTTTTTAGCCAAACTCACAATTTTTTGGTCATATAAGGGTATAAAAATATTAAACAGATATGTAAAATTAATTAAAAACAAAATATTCTGTGACAAATAGAGAACGTTAAATTTGTTGTTTAAATTGATTTAAATTTACAAGAAGGTTCTGTCGTAGAAAAAGTATTGTATGCAACTCGCACGGAATAGATACTTATTTCCCTCTCGTATAACTTACAGCACTCGCCTGTGGCAAATGTTGCAAAAGCCATACTTGTGGAAAATGAGTAATATTCTCTGCTCAGCCTATACTTAATATACATTTAACATTAAATTCTCAAAACTCAAAATTTAAACTGGTTAAATGATAATGCTTTGTGAGCTTAGAAATATATTTTGTTATAATTACTAGTGGACTTTTCTGACTTTCATTAAGACAAAACTGATTTTTATGCAGAGTAGACATGTGATGTTTTGATCGATTTTTAAATTTTTCTTCATTTCTTCTAAATACATAAGAATTTGTCAAATTTTCTTTATCTAATATTATTGTGACATCTGAAGAATTTTGACGAGTGTTGATTTTTTGGTTTTAAACGTTTTGATGATAATAAAATCTTGTAAATCGTTTTATAGACATACCCAACCTTCGAACATTGACCCAGTTCAGGTGAAATGGCTTGTTTTGCGACAAGTTGATATGAAATTATAACAGGACTTGTAGGCTAGTGAAGGTGACTTGACAAGATTAATGCTGTATCATTTCAAGCCAATTGAAAAATCCAAATAATTTACCTCTACAGGCAGTCTGCAAATTCACGTCTTAATTTTTTTAGATTTTTAATAGACTTCCCTATCATCAGAACTGAAGTTTTCAGGTAAAAACACCTTGTAGTCTACCGTGCTTTATTACAATATTCGAAACTACCTACTTAAAAATTTTCGAAGTAAACAGGGCCGTTCCTGAGGTGACTCCCTAGTGCAACAAAAATATTGGTCGCCCTACAACAGAAAGTCTTTTGGTAAATTTACCATAAGACACATTCTATGATTTGTTTGCTGGACAATAGAGACATTTTGCACCTCTTAAAATAACAGACTATTTTTGGCCTCCTTATGGTTATCGTTATTAAACATAACGATTACGGCAGCAGTTTTAGACAGAGATTTTGCAACCTCTTTTTAAGAAATTTATCTTGCGTCTGCGCTTTCGACCCATAACCTTATTTTTGCCTGTGGTTCGCCGATTTTAAAGTTTGCGAAAAATCAGTATTTACTTTTATTCTCCATAAGTTATATATTGATTTTTTTAATATGTATATGCAAACAGTTCCCTTGATTTTGTTTTTTAAAGTAGATGTAAACAATACAGTATAAGCAAAAAGCAAGTGTGCCAGATTGTAACATGTAAATTAATTACTGATTTAAAACATCCTTAAAAATGCAAGTCCGTTTTAATTTCTTTACACTATCTTATTTTTCTTACTGCTATGAATTTTTCGCTAATTATTCGTTATGTATCAATAATATTTTAATTAATACGGTATTAAAATTTCAACCTTCTTAAATAATCGATATTAAAAATTTTACAATTTGGCAACCACGCAGTTTACCAATAACGATAAAGATAACGATAAGCTCTTCGGTATTCATCCGTAATTAAAGGAGTCCGGTATGGTTAATAACGATAACGGATCATGTTTGCGTTACTGCGCAGTCTCAGAATAAAGTTAACCACAACGGAATTGCAAAATAAGGGGTGCAAAATGTCTCTATTAATACGGTATTATACTGTTATCTTCCCTTAACATAAGTTGTACGAAAAAAACTTAGCCAAATATTCTATATCCAACCTTCCATCTACGTCTATATCTAAGCCATCATACATTTAATTTTTTTATAGAAATTGGCGCCAAATTAGAAAACCGTCTATAAGTAATTGTTGTTCGTTACCTTTTTTTTGTTATTTTTTTAAAAACGACAAACCGGAAAATATTTTGTTTTAATAGTGTATAATTTTTAATAATTTAATTTTAAAAATTTCCGCTTCAGCAGCATCGCGCCCATAGCACCATCTGGTAAGCACGGCCCTGAAGTAAATTACAAATATTTTTTATTTACTTGTACACCCTGTACCTTCCTTATTATCAACTTTTGGCTAAATCTGAAGTTAAATCCTTACATTTTCGCAAAAGGAATATGTGGTGTCTCTATTTACGATGAATAAGTGGACACCCTGTATTTGTCAATCAATATATGAAGAATAAAATTAAAATTAATTAAAAAATTATGTCACACGACCTATGAATATAATCGATTAAACTATCCAATAAATATTAAGAATGCTTAGAAAATAGTTGAATGTACAATTAATTAATTTTGTTGGGCGTTAATTAATTTTTTTTTGACCTTCAATAATAATGAAATACAGCCTACAGCACTCCTGAATACAGGGCCCTATTATCCATTAGGCTGACTAGGCTACAGCCTAGGGCGCCATGAAAAATAGGCGGCAGACAGGGGAGTAATAGGCGCTAGACAGGGAGTTTTAAAAAAGTTTAGGTTGATGGGGATTTTTGGTGAATAATTTCTGCGTGAATAAGGTGCTTTGGAAGCAAATAGGCGCAAAAAGGAGGGAAGGACCTTTTTTGGTCATCAAATTTTATTTCGGGTGGTGAAGAAATGCGCTTGACACTCAAAATTTTTTTGGTGAAAAATAGGCGCCCCGGGAATTCTAGCCTAGGGCGCTTTAAACAGTTAATACGGCCCTGCCTGAATAGTGTAGCTTTCTAATTGTGAAATAATTTTTATGATCGGTTTAGTATTTCCGAAGATTAGCCCCTACAAACAAAGTTAAAAACTTTACCTCTGTATATTAGTATAGATTAAATCTGACGTTTTTTAACAATTTAAACAATCAATATGGATGACAGAAATTTATTAGCGGCTAAACAGCACCAGTGATTTGGAAAATCAGGGGCGTGCGGTGAAATTTTAAGTAAAAGATGCAATTCTTAAAAATCTAGCTATTTGTAATGTACCTAATTCATAATATCTTCATTCATTACATTAAGAGACACACCAGACATTCACAGACACCCTTCTTACTACTTATTTATTCAACATATTCCCCGACATGACAAATAAAGTTGACGGTATTTGCATCTGCACATCCGTAATATTGTCCTCCCTTTCATATGAGACACGACATACGGATAGCCGTCTAAAGCCAAAACAAAGCTGCTCGAAAAACAGCTTTCGCGCCAGATTAAAGCACGCAACTGCTTAGCCAGCAGGCAGGTAGATCGGACAGTTCAATAACCTCGCGCACCTCGATAAGCACGAAAACAAGCGAAGAAAATATGATTTAGAAGCTGTCGGTTGGCCAAGCTTTTATTGGGTTTTCATTTGTGGCTTAGTCGGAGTCAAGGCCGAATTTCTTAAAGGCTTGATAATTAGGATAGCGTTTTTAATAAAACTTAATAAAATCTTTTCTGTCTTAGCAATTACATTTTAGAGGATGACGTTTTGTATTTTTTGTTTTAGGGGAAGCACTGCTTCCCTAGCATCCATGGACTGCACGCCACTGAGAAAAAGAATCGATTATAATGGCCCAGTACTGCTGAAACTGTGTGTTCTACCTAGAAAAACGTAGGTTTATCGAAGCAGTAAATTTACTTTATATCCTATTTCCTGTTACTTTAAATAAAACAAAATGCATCTAAACATCTTAATAGGCTAATAACACTTGACCAACAACATGCATTAACTTTAGCCATAATGGAATATACAAATTTACGTCTTATCTGATGACACGGCGTCAGTCATGCGTCAGGTTTAAGTAAAACGTTTTAGAAATAACTGTAGCACATGCTGTAGAACGTGTCAAATTGAGAAAATGTTTTGATGTTTATTTCATTAATGAGTAAAATTGCAAAATTTACTTTTAGAATAATTTAAATAACAATTAGGACGTGGATCTTAAAGGAGAAAAGTAACGGGATCTGTGAAAAAAAGTGAAGGTTGACGCGAGTAAACTTATAAGACTAGGGTAATTCAAATATAAATGAAAGTTTTAAAATTGTTAGTTTACAAGAAGCAGAAACAAAAACATAATCGTACAATATATGTTTATAATTAACTAATACAGTAATCCAAGTTTTTTTAGGTTTAGAGTAAGCCGTTAGAGCCTACAGTCAAATTGATAGAGATTCTAAATTCTCACCTTCCAAACCCCCTCTAGCCAAGTATTGTGACAATACACCTTCTATTAACAAAATTACTGATAAAATTGTATAAAAAAATATAGTTTCTCAATTCTTTGCAAAAGTTCTACGTTCTACGCAGTATCGCGACAAGATTATAGTGCTGTTTAAAGAAAGGTTCTTTAAAAATGATTATAACTAAATTATGTTTTTACCCCAAAACGAAAAATCCCAACTTTTATCCATTTTTTAAAATACAAAACAGGAAAAAGCTAACTTTCCTACAGAGTTTGTTTTTTTATGTTCTATGCACCACTTGGCAAAAAACACTGGTTAGTTTTGTAAAGTAAGTAGCTAGCGGCGCTATTCTTGACCAATCGTATCTTTTGTGATCGCTTGCACCTTAAGGTAGGAATTCACAATAAAGTTTTTCATGCAATTTTTGTGTCGTGGGTCAAAAATTTCAAATTTCCGTGTAAAAAAAAACAAATAGTATTTTTCCAGGAAAGTCACGGCACTAAAATTGTATGAAAAACTTTCATCGTGGATTCCTACCTTTATGGAGTGAAAGATGCGAGTCAAATAAGAATACCGCCGCTGGCACGTTGAGTGGATGACAAATCTGGAAATCAAGCTGGCCAAAGATACATAAAGGTTGGCAATGTTTGCATATTGCATATATTTTATAGATACCTGTAAACGAAATGTAGGATAATATTACTGGAAAATACCATAATATAAAAATAAAATAAACTCTAAGACTTATTTTTCCAAGCCGAAGGTTAGATTAAACCTATTTAAAATAAAAATCACGTAAATTTGAATGTATTTAAGTTGTTATGCAGCAAAACAAAATAACTACATGTTATTCAAAATGCAAGCTATGCATATATTTACCAGAAGGTTCGTGTCAGGTGTTTACCTTTACGTAATTTTACCTTTTTGCGTCGACTCACGCGGTCGCGTTATCTCTATTGTCGTAAAAGTATGTGACGGTACCGTTAAGTGGAAAATATACTAATCTAATTTTACGGTATAGGAATAATTGTAGAAAGCCTTGTGACCGATAAGAACAATAATTTGAAAACAAATAAAAATATACCATTAAAATATTATTTTTCACTAATCAACTTGTCTACCATTCGTTAACAATATTGGCAAACTAAAATTATAATTCAATTCTTAAAATTAAATTCAGCAATGTAATGTTATTCCGACCGTTAAGGTACACGTCCACTAGAGACGGACGGGCGGAAAATTTTTTCAACACATAAACCCCCTGCCGTCTGCTCTGATAAGACACGCTTCTAATGGACGCACTCTGACTTGTTTACATACATGCCAGGCGAAGCGCCAGCGGTCTGGGCCGTCCGCCCATCCATCTCTACTGGACACCTACCTTTAGACAATAAAACAAGGTTTAAGAGGTGACGATAACGTTTTTGGTGTTTTTTGACGGTGTAAGAAACTGGCATTGACAGGTAATGAGAAGGATCTCGAAATTTTCCTGAAACTGCCAAATTGCTTCCAACCCAGTATCAAATTTGAGGGGCGAAATTGGGCTCTGCCTTACCTTGACGTTACAGTTAAATGATATGAGCAAATACAAACTTTGGTATACACCATGCAGAGTTAATTTATTGATTGGGAAAAAGACTACAACATAGCAGCCATCTTTGCGGCCATTTTTTGATGTCATCAGGGGCGCATTCAGATTCGACAAAATTGGGGTAAACTTTACTCCAACCTTGACCTTGGAAAACGAATTTGTTCCTTATGTTCAGTTTTGATAAGTTCTTGGAGGCCTTTACCAGGCGTCGATATTGAATGCGCCCCAGGTACCTTTTCAGCTATATCATTAAATTAGAATAGTATTAACAACAATGCGGAAGAAATACAGTTAATAGCACTATTAATGTAAATAGAAGCGTCTGTAATCTAAACCTCCTTGTTCGGGTGGTTTTATATTCTTTGGCCCTAAAACGCAGCCTGTGCGTTAACCTATAAATATATTCTAAACGGTACAATTTATATTATATAAATTACGTTTTACTTTCCAGGAACTTACTTAAGATTAATTAAACTTTACTACATTTTTTAAATTTTACCTTCTTTGAAATCAAACGACAAAGTAAATACTCAGAATCAAGATCGGACTACGCGTTAATGAACTTCTAACGATCGCAACTTAAGCAAAAAGTTGACAGCTCTTAGCTGTGCATGTCCATATTTGAAAAGATGCGGTAAATGTTAACAAATTCTACGATATTAATCATCAACCTAGTTGATTGGTATTTTTATGTCTTCCTGACAGTACGATAAACGGCCTTTATACAATATATTTTTTATTTTACTTAAGAATTAGCGGTATAACATGAAGATGGACATATTCTAAATTAAAAATAGGTTCTTATATATTATTAAAGAAAAAAAATCAAAATTAGTTTCTGGTATGACCCTATAGTACAAAAAAACTTGTAAAACCTGCATAATACTACCTTTTTTAAAATTATTTATTATATTATTCATATACAAAATGTATCCTTATTAAATAATAACATGATTTATCAAAAATAAAAATAAAAATTGGCTTGTGCCATAATCCATAATTTAGGACCTAGAACTAACCAGGACTAACCTAATTTTTTTTCGTGTTAATGACGCCCAACAAGGAACATTTTTTTATTGACGCCCAACGTAGGTTCCTTTTATTGGCGCCTAACGTGGGTCCCTTATATTTTATCGGCGCCTTACAAGTATGTCTTTTTCGTTTTAATGACGCCTAAGGGCCATTTTTTTTATTGGCGCCTAACTTGAACCCATTTTATTTTATTGGCGCCCAATACGTGTGTTCTTTTAATGACGCCCAACAAGAAACGTTTTTTCATTGGTGCCCAACGTGGTCCCTTTTTTTTATTGGCACCAATCACGTGTTCTTTTGGTCTTAATGGCGCCTAACAAGGCCCTTTTTTGTTTTAACGGCGCCCAACATGGGCCTTTTTGTTTTAATGACACAATGAAGGTCTTTCTTGTTGTATCAAACCTATATAAGGTTCACTGTAGGTCGTCCGTCAAATGCCTCCAACCGTGCCTGCCGGCCGTAAGTAAACCTCAAAGTTTTAAAAAAAGGCCCGATTTGAGGTCTGATAGTTTGAAAATTATGCATAGCTAGATTTTGGGCCCATTGTCTCTTCAAAGTTTTATGAATTTTAACAGATTTTTTCCCATTGGTTTTGTACATGGACATTTATTTATATATTTTTCTGCGTATTGTGTTTACGAGGATAAAAAACAGTTTTTTTCTTGATTTAAAAAATACACATTAGTAAGCACCTTAAACTTTTTTTTATCGGAAAACCAGCAACACCATTCTACAATTTTTCCTTTGTTGTGTACGAAGAAATAAAAAGAATAAAAACAATATTTATATGCTTAGGCCGAGTCATGGCAATAAAATTGAAAATTATCATGCAGGTGACATCCTGAGCTCGTGTTTCTTTTATTACTTGGTACATGTATGTAAACTTGTATGTTTACATTGCGCATCTTCTACATAAGGTTTATCTTTATCATATTCTTACACTATAAGAAACCTGATTAAAGTCTGTAAGTCTGTGGTTGCGTTTTATCCGTTGGGGAATCAACTAACATAATATAATAATATGTGAAATATATTTTCTGGGAATAAATTTGTATATGATGTTTTAAAAAGTATGGAATAATTTTTAATGAAAGGTTTCTTAGAAAAACTATCCCTTAAAGTTTTTTAAATAGTAGTTTATTATTGAAGGGCTTATTGTAAAAACACGATAAGCCATGAAGGGCTTATTGTAAAAACACGATAAGCCACAATTACAAAATACGAAATTATTAATTTTTAAGTTAAAACAAAAATGTGTTAAATTAACTTTTATTAAAAATAAATTTAAATAGCTTTTAATGAGTTAATAAACTTTAAGGATAATATTTAAAAAAATTATTGTCGCTTATCATATTAATATGTAATTAAATAATTTAGAAGATAAAACAGACTTACAGTGTGGGCCAAATTAAACTTGCACGCTTTGTAACTATTATAACAATTACTTTTTATTTGTTGCGTCTATCTTTTTTACTTTTCAAGGGCTAATGGGTAGTTGTGTTTTCTTTAGGTTTGCCAATTTTGCTCAAACAGATTTAGACAGGCCAGGCCTTACGGGACTTTTCAAAATGCTGTATTTAACCTCGTTGCAAAAGAAATCGGATTTACCTACAATAGGGCTAATGGAAAATGATTAAGTAAAAGCGAATCTGTCAACAATTTGAGGATTCAGGCATTATGGTTATTCTTGATGAATAATGCGCCCCATAACTTTTTAGTGTGATTTGAAAATCAAAAATTTGAGGTTACCATGGTTCCTAAGTTAGATACTGGCACTTACTTAACAGTAAATTAAACATATTAGCCTAATTGTGGATAAATTCAATTTCTTTTGCAACGAAGTTAAATGCATCATTTTGGAAAAAAGTCCCGTAAGTTCGGTCCTGTCTAAATTTATTTGACTAAAATTAATTAAAAATAAAAAGATAGGGGCAACAGATAAAAAATTATCATTAGTTAAAAAGTGTGCAACTGTAATTTGGTCCACACTGTATGTGGCTGCGTGACTCGTGTTTATTTAATTTTAGGACGATGTGCAAATTTTAAAATAAAATATTTAAAAAATTAAAAGCACCTTTTTGGATTTTTTAGCTGAATTACAGGAGAAAAAAAGAAATATAAATAAATATATAAAAAAATCTGTCGTAAAATTCCATACAGCTATATTTCGGACAAGCTGTACAAAAAAAATTTCAAGTATGCTTAACTGAATGGTACATTTATTTTTTGCTTAGTATATACATCGATCATGTCCAGCACAACTGAGCGGCAATAAAAGAGGACGGACAATCACCTCCATTCAAAACGACGACATCTCAAGTCAATGAACCAATACTAGACCGCAAACACTACCCGGTCGTTGCTGGTACTACCATGGGTCGTTCTAAAGTGCGCGTAATTTTATGGAAATTGCTTATTTTATTTTTGCGCTGTTACGACCACGGTTCTAATGCGTCTTCTTCTTTTAAAACCTACGTTAATAATAATACTAAAACGTATTTTGCTGAAAAATTTCGTTATTAGTAAAATAAAATGAAATAGCCTAGCCTTTGTTTTTCATCACGGCTCAAGCGAATTAATAAACGACTAGATTGAACGCGTCGAATTTCAACGGGTCTCGTAGCTATTAAATAATGGCGCATTCACCATCCTGCCAAGAATTTTTTTATAATAAACAGACAATATGGTTTTATATAAAAAAATAGACAGTAAAAGAACGAATCAAAGGATTTTTAGAAGTCTTAATAATCTGGAAATCAATAAAAAAATGGTACATCAATACATTAATCTGTAACAACAATATACATGTACGTAATAATCAGAAACAACATAAATTATTTTCAAAACTTAAAAAAAATAATATGTATACACAAATAATTTTTATGCCTTAAGTTTAATATTTTGCCTTGTTTTAAAACTAATAGGTTAAACAAGAATGTATATAAAATAACGTTGACCAATCGAATCATTATTTTGCCGAACGCTTGTGCTGGCGTTTCGCATTTGCAGCCCTGATGATAGGCCTATTTTTATATTCTATATTATCAGTGATCAAACTGATCATTCTTTTGAAACTTATGTAATAACTTCATTCTGAATACGAATGACTTAATGAAAATGTACCAAAGACGCCTGACTATTGTGTCTTAGGCCAGTGTTATTAAAAATGCACAATCTTATAGCAGTGCCAGATAGAAGTTGGTAGTCAAAAATAAACATGGATATGCAGGTGAAACCCATAAATAACCTCCTCTGTTTTTTTTTTTTTTTTTTTTTTTTTTTTTTTATATAACCTTTAATACTAGGTCAAACTCAACATGAAATATGAAAAGAACAAACATTCTCAACTCTTGCAAGCCATGTCTATTAGAGTAAGTCCATAGATTGGGAAGCATCACAATATCAACATCATGGTCTCTTTACGAAGAATATATCGTTCTCGATGAAAAATCACATCGAGAACGATATATTTATATGTTTATAATTTTGCTTATTGTTCGTAAAAATCTCATCATAGTTGGTGTTTCTACATTTATCATTGTGTGCGTATTATTTAAGTTTGTTGTGTTGTGATGCTCCCCATATATTTTAATATCTATGGACTATACAACATAGATTTAGAGAGAATGACACAAACTACTTTTTGATACAAAAATAGGTATGTTGAATGTTTTATTTTGACATCGTTCTAGTGTGCTTTTTAAATGTATGTTGGGTTTGTTACCTAATATTAAAAGGTTATATAAAAGAAAAAAAAAACAGAGGAGGCGGTTTCACCTGCATATCACTCTGTAAAATTGTTTGTTTATTTTATTTTTTTATTTACTTACTAACTTTTCTATTATATCACCCACTGTACTTGTATAAGATTGTTATCTGCAGTTTTGTAACGCGTTGCTCTTTTACAGCCTTGATAAAGACCACAATAAAAGGTCGAAACGTCGGCAACATTTTTTGAAGAAAAGTAGTTTTATTTTTTTCCCACGTCCAAAACCTTGCGAACTTCTCATTTCGTATGCTATATGGATGTTAACTTCTACACAATTCATTCTGAATGTTTATTAATATTTCAAATGGCATCAGTCACGTGATCACATCATTAGGATTACTGAACTGATAAAAGTGAAACGGATCATGTTTCGAAAGAATAAGTCTGATGTTGTTAGTCCTACTATGCACCGGTCAGGACTACTATGCACCGATCAGGACTACTATGCACAGTCAGGGCAATTGGGCAGTTTTAATTACTCCAGTTTTTTCTACATTGGTCGGTAAATAATTCGGCCGCCCATGTGCGGTGCCCGTTTTTGCCCCCGCTAAGTTCGGCCCTGCATGTCACATCTGTAGCATGGTAATATCTTTATGTAGAAATGGAGTAACAAAATGGTATTAAAGCGCTTAAGTGTATACTATAATTTTATGTACCTACCTATGTAATTAGGAATTTCACTTTAAGGTGCACGCACATAAAGTTCAAAACAATTGAATCTAATATCGAATTTTTTGCCCGTGGCGAATTTATTTAATATCTATTCTCTTGGACTATCCCATTTCCGAGTAACCTAGATTGGGTATGATTTTGTTTATATCGCCTATCATCGAGTCATTTCACTTTGACGGTGACTATAGCAAAAACAACTGAACTCAAATATGATACCTATGATTTTGTTAACGTCACTTTTAAATGAAAATAGCTTGATAATAAATTTTAAAAAAGATATATGAAAATTTCTTATTTGGAAATCGTCTAGTGGCAAATGGTTCAGGAATTTTTATTGCAACTTAAAACATATACTAGAATCTGTGGCGCATCCATGGGAAAGTAGGGAGGGTTTAAGATTAACCGCCCCCCTCTTCAAAATTTTTTGTAGAACCAGTGGCGAATACATGGGGCAGGCAGCAAAGTTTCTTCTTTCCCAGCTGCGCTACTGGTTCTACTAAATGTTTTAAGTACTTTAACAATTAAAAAGCAAGTGTTAGGAGCCTAGATGCAAAACCGAACAAATCTAATTTTTTAAAATTTTTACGACATCGGGACAGAAATATTTTTAAGATTATATTTAAACATCTGAAACAACTAAATTTTGTGTATTTTTAGGATTGCTCTTTTATTAATAAAAAAATTGTATTTATTACCTTTTCTGTAATTGACAGTTGTTTTACGGTTTTTCAAATTCGGAAAAATGAATTTGTCCGGTTTTGCATCTAGGGGTCTCATACATTTGCTTTGAATTAATAGGATGTATTTTTTAGATTTCTATTAAAATTAAAAACGTTTTTAATAATAATGTGTCTTTTTTTTTTGCAGTTGTCAGATGAAGTAATACGAAAAAAGACAGAATACCAAAAATATCTGGAATTATACAAATTAATGAGGTGCAAATTCGAAGAAATCTACATAAAGGGGTAAGCTAAATGCATCCTAACAACAGTTATAAACTTAGCTTCAAAAAGAAATAAAAACAATATGCTAATTTTAAATTCTTTTTAAGAAAAAAATATATTTTCGCCGAAAAATATCATCTGGTGCTTTTGCGAACGTTTAACTGGATTTGGGGACACCAAAAACATGGTTTTCCAATCTTATCAATCTATAGTGGTATTATTTCAAGACATGATTAGTGAACAAACCGAGGGAAGTAAAACTGATCACATTCTTTTGAAACTAATTTGGCTAACTTCATTCTAAATGTTTATTAATATTTCAAATAACATCTGTCACCGGATTAAATAATCTTGATCACTTGCAAGTGAAGGAACTGACGAAAGTGAAACTGATCATGTCTTAAAAAGAATACCACTAATATGTGCATATATAGTGTGTCCCAGGATAGGTGTTACAAGAGGACAAATGGACCAAAAATTTTTAAATTTTAAAACAAAATTTTAGGAAAGCTAGTCGCATGATCCAAAACTAATAAATCCAAAATTTTACTCCAATTGGTATTATACAGGGCAAGCTATTACTAAAAATATGAAAAATGCCCAGAAACTGACTACTTCTATTTTTTAAAATAGAACAAAATTGTGTAAGTAAATGTTGTAGAGAATTAAATTTTATGTCAAAATTTGAAGTTAGAGCATAAGAGTAAAAAAATGTAATTGTCAATTTTTACATTACGCATTACAACTTAAATAATTGTCAAGAAGAAATTTATTATTTTTAAATATAAGTTTTTTTAAATTCGATGCCAAGTATTTCAAAAATTGTTAATGCATAATATTAAAAATTAACAAAAATATTTTTATTTTTTACTTTAATTCTTTAACTTTAAATTTTGACATAAAATTTATTTCTCAACAACATTTTCTTATAAAATTTTGTCCTATTTTTAAAAATAAAGGTTCTTTACTCTTGGCCATTTTTCATATTTTTAGTTATAAATTGAGTCAAATTTTGTAACACCTATCCAGGGACACACTGTATAATGTCGTGGATGTTCGAAAATATTAACAAACCTGCAGCTCAACAAAGACGATGCAACATTAAAGATACTACTTTATTCCCCAGATTTTAATATGTGTGACTTTTTTGTACCACGGAAGAATCCACTTGACAAGACTTAAGTATTATTTAACATGTTTCTTTTATGCCCTGACTCACCCCTTGATTGAAATATAGTAAGTTTTAGTCCCCTGCTTCTATACTTTACTTACTAACATTTACACCCAATTTCAACTATTCAACGATTTTATTTTTGAGATATTTTTATCTATAACTTCCAAATTAACAAATTTGTATTTCTGTAATAACAACGGATGTTTCCATTAACAGCACATAATTTTGGACACTGTTTTAAAGCATGTTTTTAGAGGTTTTTTCCGGTTTCAATACACCGTCAAAAACAGAAAAAAAAATTAAACACGTGAAACCCACGACACCTATTGAGTTAAGCTTTAAATCCACTTGACGCCACTAAACTTGAAAATCTAAAATAGAATTGGCAAATATCGTGAAGGGAAATCAAGGAGAGAATCAAACTAGTGTTTCGTCTCAGTTAGCACACAGCTGTTATAGTTTTTTTGTGAAAAACTATCTTTTAAAATTCCATTTAGATATATAGAAGTTCAGCCGTCCCAAGTGAGTAGAACCTTTTTTCTTAAAGTTGGGGATGACCTTAAAATGATTTTTAAGGTCATCCCTATTGTACTTTTCGTTAATGTAAACTTTGAATCAGATTCGATTATCTATATTTTTCGAAAAAACAAAGATTAACATGTTAATTGTGTCGTCGTTAAAATTCCCTAAAATGTTTTTGTTTTAAATATAAAGAGCTTGCAAGTACAGGGTTTCACTTTTTATTTTGCTACTCACTTTTACTTTAACCAACAAAAATAAATAAAAAACTTTCTGTATAAAAGTTTCATACTTTTCATCTTTTGAGCATAAAAAAACAAATGAACATCAAAAACTCAAGAAAAATGAAGAGACAAACTTTTTTTAAATGGGACATCTTCTATGTTTTGTCACCATTAAAAAGATCTATTTAAAAGCTTAATCTTTCTTTAATAGTTTTCGAAATATGACCAGTTAAATCTGAAAAGAATAGATATCATTTCCATTATATCTACCTACGTCACTAAGGTGAGGGTGTAGATTTAAGGGAAATTATATCCAGATTTAAATGACCATATTTTCGAAACTATTAAAGATATATTATCAAATGTGGTATTTTTGTAAAGATTTTTTAAGACCTTTTTAATGGTGACATAATATAGAGGGTATCCCATCCCATTTAAAAAAGTTTTAGCACCTCTTTATTTTTCTTGAGTTGTTGATGTTCATTTGTTTTTTTTCATGCTTAAAAGATAATAGATAAAAAAGATGAAATTTTTATATAGGACGTTTTTTTTACCTTCTTGGTTATAGTTAAAAGGAGGTGGGAAAATATAAATGAAAACCCTGTACCTATTTCTGCCTGGTACTTTAATGGGTTTTTAAGAAAAGTGTGTTATTAAATGTTTATTAAATATAATCTAGTTTACAGTATCTAGTAAAACCTGTTGTATTTTAATTTTTCCGCACGGCACATCAAACTAATTCTGCATGTTTTATACCTAAAACAACTTTTAATAACTATCCAATTAACGTCAAGCTAATACGAAAAATACAAAAATTTGAAAACTGGTTTGAAATTAAACCAACGTATTATCGAGTGAATGTTGAAAATGTTGTCTCGTTTTTAAAATACGTGTTTCATTCCTAATAAATATATAATATCAAAGACAATTAATTGTAGTTTCACTATAGACTCCCAGAACAATGCTAAATTTTTGGTCACCAGTTTTGATGCTGGCTTGGCTGAATTTATGAAGCGGCAAATTATACGTACAGTTTACGTGTGTACTCGATGGATACCCGCTTCATAAATTCCACGAAGCGAGCGTCCAAGCTGATGACCAAAAATTTAGCATTGTTCTGGGTGTCTATATTGAAACTAAAATTGTCTTTGATCATATATATTTTTTTAGTTTGGGGACCCCCTCCCCATCCCGTATCAGGTGTAATTTTCTTTTGGTACAAAATAAAGTGTCGTTATAAATGGATGATCCCTCTTTTAAAGTAGCAGTTTTTGTAGATGTACATAAAGTGTAACAAGTTTTAAAACAGCTACATTCCACAAGAATGGTTTAGTAAACAGACCTAGCTATAGTTTAATAAACAGACCTACCTATATATCACAGCCAACTTGAATTTAAAGTTAGAAAAAAATGGAATTTGCTGAAAAAAAAACAAAAGATAGGCATAGGCAATCCATACACCATTTAAAAGGGTATGTTACTCGTTATTACGTGGTGTTGAAAATACAGGGTGTTCTAAATATTAAAAATAACAGCGTTATAGATCTTTGAAATCCAGATATTATTTTTTGAACATCTTGATATGACCCACGTATGATGTGGTGGACTTTTCCTCATCTTGTAACAAATATTAAAGTTTAAAAAGTTAATAATGGGTAAATAAAATTAATTTAATTGCACTTCTGCATTTTGAAAAAATGCACAAAAACTATCTTTCTTAACGACTTTTCCAAGAATTATAAATCTTACCAGGGCTGATCTTAAATTGAATATTTATCGAATCGGGAACAATGTTAAAGTACTATTTTTTTTGCAATCTATGTTTAATAAAATAAAGCCAAATGTGTAAAAAAATTAATGTTTTTTACAGCCGGCCGAGGTGGTCGAAAACTCGACGAAGTAAGAGACAAATACCAAAAAGCCTGTCGGAAACTGCACTTAACCCATAACGAATACGTTTTACTCTTGTGCGAGGCATCCGAATTCGAAAAGGACTTCAGGACTGTTCTTCTTCCAGGGTTGTTAGAACATCAGCAGTCTCTACAAGAAGCATTCATATTAACTTGGTAAGTACTTCTTAATGTTTTTTCCAACCACTTTATCAAACCGTTGTAGTTCTATTTTTTCATATTCAAAATCTTAAAGCTGGGCTGTAACACTTCAAGTTATACAATATGTACTTATATAGACTCCATTGGTACTTCAGTTTACTGTTACATCATACAGTATTTTATTTTGGAGTTCAAACACCTTCTAATTTACTTTTGGTTGTTTTTCTTCTAGGAAACAAATCCTTCACGATGTAGCAAGTAATTCTGACCTTACATCAGAAAAATTTAAAGAGATCCAAAGAAGAATTGAAGCAAGTATAGAATCTATTAAACCTGCTGAAGAATATAAGGACTTTACTGAAAAATATAAGTAAGTTTAAAATAGATGATTGATGATTTGGGCGTAGATTTTAGGCAAACAAAAATTTAGTTATTTATTCTGAATCTGAAACTTTTAATCACCCTTTTAGGACTACGCCAACTGAACCTGTAAAGTTCATTTTTGACGAAAGTCTAGTGGAAGATTCCGCAGGCAAACTTTTACCCAACCAACTGACAGTTGATAATTTGACAGTCGAGTGGCTGAGGACGAAACTGACTGAATTAGAAACTAGTATAAAAGAGAACCAAGAGAAACGGACTGCTCTAACGAACGGGCATAATAGCGATAGTATAGTTAATGGAAAAACTACACCTAACAATGAAGTTAATAATAGGTGAGTATATAAACAATACCGACCTATCTCTTAGGTCAAACAAGGTGCGTTAAAGAAGGGTGAAACTGTTTTTAATGTAGTGTTATTATTACTTTTAAAAATAAAGCTAAACAATTTTCTTCCAATTTCCCCCTTGACACAGTTCTATCTCTTTTTTCTTATAGTATGTCAGAATCGATATCTTCTCCTAATACCAAGACATACCTATTTAAGGGCTGAAATAGTAATTCTAGTTATTTTATGAGAATTGTGGACTAATTTTGTTACCAAAGATCCAAAACAGATTATAATTTGTTAAATACAGTGCATTTCTTTAATGTCCCCCTCTTTATTTTTGGAATGGATCAATTAACAAAAAAAATCAACTTTTGGATATATGAAATTGATGCATAAATACTATACATATTTCAGAATAAAAGTGACAGACAAAAATTTCAATATGGCTGCTGTGGATTTAAAAAGCAAATAAAATCTGTGCTAGAATAACAACAAATAAATTTGATTTTTATTCACAATCACCGTAAAAGTGTAATGTCACAAATTAACGGCCAAACCAGTTAATTCTAAAAATGTATTGTTTCTTACAAGTTAACATTTTTAGGTTATCTATAATTAGTTTAGAATCCTCACGAAAAGACGTTAACGAACTAAAATGTCAAGAAAGGAAGATGCTAAAACAAACCGAACTCATCAAGTCGGCCTTGAATGAGTTAGGATGTGAAGAGGTGCCATCTGGGTGTGACATATCCATAGATACTCAACCTGCCTTTATAGATAGTCCTAGAGAAGAGGTAAGTGGCTTTAATAAACATCGATCCATCATCTTAATTTTAATAAATAGCTACACAGGCACAAAATTGTCAATTATGTTCCTGATTAGTTTTTGGACTAATATCTAACTAAAATTATTTTACTAGAATTTTAATATTTTTGTCTCTCCAGTCTACTAAAGCAGTTCTTTCTTCTACAAGGAACACAACCACAACTCAAATTAAAGACTCCTATTTAGAAAAAGTTGATGGTTATGTAATGGCTTGCAAACGTCATTTTTGACATAAAATTTAAAATAAGTCAAAAACGGTTGGACCTATGTAAAGAACATTATACATGAATTATGTTTAGAATTTTACGCAAAATCTAAAAAATATGTATTATATACGGTGTTCGATTTAAAATAAAGAAGTTGATATTAACTTCCGGTATAACCGGAAGTGGTAGAGCTGTCAAAATATTTTAGTTCTATGTCTCCCACTGACTTTATAATGTTACCAAGTTTTTAAAATTTTCTAAAACGTACTTTTTGAGAAATCGATCGCAGCCGTTTCCGGAAGGACACACTGTATAGAACTTTTTTAATGTAAATCAACCTGCCTGTATTGTTATTAGTCTAAGTGTGCAACACTTTCTATTTGGTGTAAAAAATATAAATATGTATTTATTGCTTAGCTTGAAAATCACTTTATTGGTAGGCCATTTTCTAAAATGCAGTTTTTTTAAATTATGTTACTTTTCTTTTGTGGTGACGATATATGTAGATTGATGTCTAATGGTTATAGTTTAGCTAATATCCCATCTAATTAACACACTTACAGGGTGACGGATCTCAAAGCACACTAAACAAACATATCTTCGATCCCCACCGGTTTGTGAACATGTTGCCAAGAGCCCTTCGAAAACCTTTTAGGCGAAGAAGCGCCCCTTCTTCGCCTGTAGCGCCGCCTAGAACTAAGGGCCGTAGAGAGTCTGCCCCTAGGAGCGAGGGTGGCGATCCTGTAGGTGGTTGGGTGTAGATTTAGGTTTTTGCATGTACATTAATATCTGATGCTTAGCTTGCGCTTACTAATTCATTTTTTTATATGTTGATTAGACTGGGCCAAAAAATTACTATTATTGTTTTTTGAAAAATATATCGAAAATATTGTGCAAGGTGACAATATAATAAAGGTTTGAGATAAATTTATCTGCACATATATTTTTAGAAAATTAAATTACCTACAAAAAAGTCTCTGAAAATTTTCGTCAGACGAGCAGTGGCCGAATAAGGCCACTGCTCGGCAAACTCAAAGGCTTCGTATAATTTTTAATCTCTCTGTGCGTCAAAACCGGCTTAGTATGTAAAGGCGCTAAGGCATCTGACACGAAGCTAAGCGTCAGTGCCCAACGTTGAGCGGAAAATGTGAGGGCTCTGCGTAGAGTATTAAATTTGCTTTAAGAATCTATGTTGTTCCTTTCTATAGAGGGTGTTTCCTAACTACGGTACGAAACTTAATAGTGTGATTTATTATGTCTTTTTAGTAAAAAAGTTCCTTGAAATATATGGCCGGACTTGCATCATTTCTGAGATACAGGGCTTTAAAGTTTTGGTTAGTCGGCATTTTTTGAATATCCTTTAAACGCTTTAATCGATTTGGATGAAATTTGGCACACCTTTTCAGTGTCATAAGGCGCTTTTATCGCTCTACCTAGATTAGGATTATTGGGTCCAGTGGCTTCTTAGTGGACACGACAGCCAATATTATTGAGAAAAAAGTACGCCACTGATCTTTTATAAATGTTGTATATTTCTTTTTGATTTACCAATAAAAAAATGAACTTTTTGGTCTTCTAAATGTTTTTAGTCTCGCCTCGCTTTGTTTTTAAGAAAAAAAAAATGAATACATTGTAAGTGATACTACAAAGTATCCATAAATAGCAAAAACTAAAAACCAAACTTAAAAAATAACAATGTTGACCTTAGTAAATAAGGAAAATTATTGTTTATTTTTTATTTTTATTTTTATTGTCATGTTGTCTATGGGTACTTTTTAGAAAAATTATAGTGATTATTTTTTCCTTAAAAACAACGCTTGATACGAAGAACATTTAGGAGACTAAAAGTTTTTTGAAATAATTCTGTGGCGTACTTTCTTTTCTCAATAATATTGGCTGTTGTGCCAACTGGGACGCTACTGGAGCCAATAATCTTAAACTAGGTTAAGCGTTACAAGTGCCTTAGTACATTACATAAGTGTACCAAACATATGAATCGGTTAAAGGATTTTCAAGTTATTTAAAAATATTGACTTTTTTTTAAACTTTAACGCCCTGTATCTCAGAAATTTAGCAAGTCCGGAGATATGTTTATTGGAACTTTTTTCATAAAAGACATCCCCTTAAGTTTCGTACCGTAGTTAGGAAACACTCTGTATATATTTTTTCGTTAGTTACAAAATTCCAAAATAGAAAAGATAAATCAAAAAATATATCAATGTTTAAAACGGACGGCTCGCCTGGCAAAATTTTTAAAGAAACGTTTCATCTGGGCAATTTAATCTCCTTAAAATATATATGCAGATGATCTTTTTATCTCTATAGTCAGGCAGCTTTGACGCAAAATGAAAGTACAAATTAAAAATCGAAATAAAATAAGGTAGACCTCTTAATACTATTATTAAGAGCTCAAACCTTCACATAATATTTTGTTTGTTGAACAGTACTTTCGATATATTTTTCGAAAAAAGTAGGTATTTCTTGGCCCAGTCTACTATTGATGCTTAGGAGAAAAAGTTGTTATCCTTTAAAAATCAATATTTTTAAAGAATTTTCATTCACTTTTGAGCAAATTTATCTCTTGACTTTCTTTTGTGCGATGCATGGTCTTGGCATAGAAAAAGAAGCATTTCACTGCATGGTCATATGGCTAAAATGTTATAATTTATTGAAGATGCCCTTTTGAGGTAATAAAAGTTGAAGCTCGCTCCTTTATCTCTTTAATCTCACCTAAAGTAAAAACGCGCTATTTAAAATTGAAACTGTCTCAACTTGATGCAGTCTACCCTGTATATTATACTCTTATTTACCTATTTTTGTCATGTTATTTATAGGTAGCACTTGACAACAAACAAATCTTTAGTAGACGAAGAATGGTTCCATGGTGTTTTGCCCCGAGAGGAAGTTGTCAGGTTGCCTACCACCGACGGTGACTTTTTAGTTCGGGAAACAACGAGGAACGATGAGTGCCAAACTGTATTATCGGTCTGTTGGGGAGGCCACAAGCATTTCATAGTACAAACGACTGCCGAGGTAAGTTATTTACATTTTAATTTACCTAGCTCGGCTGTCAACTGAACACAGCAGGATTTTGTGTCATGCGCATTGTACGAATATTGCCAATTTTCTTTGTGCGCATGACTTGTAGACTTACGTAAAACGTGATTCAAATTATGCCACTTTTCTGGTTAGAGATTAATCCTCTCTCCTTTTCCATTCTCTTTGCCTCTTACTCTATAACACAAACAAGTAAATAGGTACGCCATATGGGAAATATCTTCGTCAAAATATTATTGCCAATCGTTTACTTATCACTAGTTAAAAATAAGTTACTAAATAGTAGTGCAGGCACGATTAGCTGTTATATTTTATAGGGTTAGATAAAAAGTAGTTATTTTAGTTATTTCATGAGGACTGGGAACCAATCCAAGTTCAAACTGAGTCACCTTTAACACAATTTTTAGGGTCATTATAGATTTGAAGGACCAGCATTCCCTAGTATACGAGATTTAATTTTATACCAATACAACAGTGGGTTTGCCAGTGACCCAACGATCAGGTGCCATTTTGTATAAACCAATTCCTCGAGAAAGATGGAATTAAATAATGACGATGTCATATTGTTGGAAAAAATTGGACGGGTAAGATTTATAATTGATATTTTAAATAGAACACCCTGTACATTTTTCAAGATTTGCATTCTACTAGTTTTTCATAGTACAGTTGGATTTCGAGAGAATGGCGATTGACACGACTACACAGTTGTGCAATTGCAAGGGCGCCGGGGAGAGGGGGTGCACTTGCACCCCATGGCCTTTGGGTATTGTGAGAAAAAACGTGTGAAAAAGTACATTTTGTAGGGTAAAAATAAAGTTTTCTTTGCATCTGGCTTTTGTGTGTACGCGTTTTTGCACCCCTCTGGCTGTCATCCTGCCGGCGCCCATGTGCAATTGTATGGAAAAAACAGAAGGGTCAGAATACCCAGAATTAAAAAAACGTGGTAAGGAGTACTTCAAAGATTAAATGCTCCTTTGATAATCTATACAGGGTGATTTTTAACCACATACGCATAAAAACTTGGGAGGTTATTGCTAAGGGCAAACGGTGACTAAACATGAAAAGAAGAAATAATAAAATAGTAATATATTCAATTGTCAAGATTGGGTGCGGCGGCACCCCAGATGGGCAACCGCAACCTATATTATTGCTGTAGTAAAGTACGCCACTGACTCTTTTGTACGAAAGCTTTTCTTATGTTTTCTTAAACTAGGCAACTACTGGTACAACTTTTGTAGGTCCCCTTGTATTTTCTTTGTATCTCGCTTTGTTTTTGAGAAAAAAATTAAAAAGCCAGCCTTTAAGTCATGCCGAAAAGCAGTCCACAAGCAGCATAAAATACAATCTAAAATCAGCAAAATTAAGAATGTTGACCTTAGTAGATAAAGGAAAATTGGCCGATTTCTCGATAAAATACACGACTGCTAATGTATTTTAAAGCAAATAATGTATTTATTGTTTATTCTTGGTTTTGTTAGCATTTCGTCAATCGGTTCTTTCTCGAAGAAATTACGAAGGGGTAGGTACAAAAAATACAAGAGACTAGAAAGGTGCATTATTATTTGCCTACTTATAAAAAAATATAAAAACGTCAAAAAGTCAGTGCGTGTTTATTTCTCATACTAATGATGCCCAGCTAGATGCCACTGAGCCATAATATCAATATGGTTAGGCTAAATAGGCGCCTCTAATACTTTAAATAAATGTACCAAATTCGATCCAAATCGGCCCAAGCATATTAAAATATTTATAAAAAACTGACTTTTTCTTAAATTTTAACGCCCCTGTATCTCAGTAAGGAAGCAAATCCAGGACATATGTTTATAGGAGCTTTTTTTCATAAAATAACATAAGGAAGCACACTCATAAAGTTTGAATCCCATAGTTCCAGCAAGTTGATACGCTTGCCGGTATAACCGGAAGTTTCAAAAAGATAATATATTTGTCATATATAAGGCTCAGGTACTACTTAAACATAATTTAAAACATGTACCTTAAATAGTTTCCAAGATATTTTAATAGGACACTCAGCGTAAATAGCCCTGTGTCCGAAATTTAAGTATCTAGGAGGAATCCTAGCATATAATAAAAGGTGGAAAGTTGGTAACATAACTTGGACATTGTTAGTTGTTAATATTGATCATTTTTAGGTGGATCTCTTTTAACGTTTTTAAGAAAAAAGACGTCATCTTTGGACTGAAGGACAACTTATGAAAATGTGTTTAGACGCAAGCGCTGGAATGCGATATTTAGAGTCAAAGAATTGCATTCACAGGGATTTAGCTGCACGTAACTGTTTAGTAGGTGAGATGAATATACTGTGTTAAAAATTAAAGTAAAAAATTGTATTATTACTCAATTTGGTAATTGTCTAGAAAGTAGGAGCAACTTCTGATTTTGACGAAATTTTGCATATGGGGGGTTTTTTGGGGCGCTCATCATGAATCTAATTTTTTTTCGGAAACGTTTTTGTTTTCAAGATATCCATTATCAAAGTTAAAAATGAAACTAACTCCATTTTTACTTTATTTTTCCTTCTTTGGCACAACAAATTTTGATTTCAAGCTAAAGTGGCACACAATATTTGATTTTCACTTTTTAAAACCCTGTTTTCTATGTCTTTTAACACTTTGTTTAAAATTAAATTGCATAGCTTCATATTCTTTTCTCAAATTTCTTAAATCTTTATAGAGCTTGTCTTCGGAAGTTCTTACCAAATAGGACACTTTTTAATAACTATACCAAAAATAGTGCCTCCTTAAAGAAAATCCTGCTTGATAAGAAAATACATTTTTACAAACATATTTCTTTGTTGGATGTACGGCGCGGTGTGGTCTAAAAATACTTGTTTCTTAATTAAATTTAAGGTTATTTCCTAACTATGGTACAGAAACTTTAAAAGGTGATTTTTCATGAAATTTTGTGAAGAAAAGTTCTCATAAATATATGTTTAAAGTGGCTTCGTTTCTAAGATCCAAGGCTTTAATTTTTTTTAAAAGTTGGTATTTTATAAATATCTTAAATACGAAGCCAGATACGAAAAATGTAAAATACTAAAAAGTTGTATTTTTAGTTGCCTAATAGAAAGAAAATACATAAAAACTACAAAAAGTCAGTAGTAGCATATATATATATTCCTCAATAATATTGGCTGTGGTGCCCACTGAGACGCCACTGGACCCAATAAAGTCAATCTAGTTTAAGCTTTACAAGCGCTTTATTACGTTAAAAAAATGCACCAAATTTTAACCAAATCTGCTTAAGGGTTTTAGGATATTTATAAAATACCAACTTTTTTAAAAACTTTAGGTTGCATGTATGTATCTCAGAAACGAAGCAACTCCGGACATATGTTTATAGGAACTTTTCTTTATAAAATGGCATAAGAAATCACTCCTCAAAGTTTCGTACTGTAGTTAGAAAATACCCTGCATTTTATTTGGAAACAAGTATATTTTTTAACCCACTCTGAACATTCAACATACAGTTATTTGTGTGAAAATTAATTTTCTAAACAAGCAGGACTTTTTATGAAGAGGGACTGTTTAATTTAAAGTTAATAATTAAAAGATTCCCATTTGGTTAGAACTTCTGAAGACATGCTTATGTTTACATATAAAATCCAGGTTTATGCTGATTGTTTTAAAATATTTAGAATTTTCTTAACGTGCTAACTGTTTTATAATTAAGGTTTAATTACTATATAAAAATGCTGAAGTTGAAACACATATCCGTATTTAATATTTCCATTGTCATGCTTTTTCATTCACAACATTATATAATTTGTGGACGTTTTAAAATTATTTATGTATTTTTGTGCTATTTTTTTAATAATAATTTTATTTGGATTTTTAGGTTACAATAATACCGTAAAAATATCAGACTTTGGAATGTCAAGGGAAGAGGAAGAATACATTGTTTCTGATGGTATGAAACAAATTCCTATAAAATGGACTGCACCAGAAGCGTTAAATTTCGGTTAGTAAAAATAAAGTATAATATTGCACTATCTATGTATTTTATTTATGCATAATATGGCAATTGTCCAGCAACGGCAAATCCAATTTGACGATATTTGGTCTACGGGGCTTTTTGGGGCACTTATGACGAAAGTAAATGAATTTGGTTCTCTAAATATACATTAAAAAAACTAACCCTATTTTCACTATATTCCACCTTTTTTTTGCACGTAATTCTTGATTTAAAGCTAAAGTGGCGCACAATATTTAATTTGCACCCTTTAAAACCTGTTTTTCTTTTATTTTACACCTTTTTTTCTAATAAATATCAAAGCAATAACCCCTAAACCCCAGAATATACGGTTTCTATTTTCGGCCCTAAACACTGCAACCATGCATATACATTACACATAGTACCTTCAAAGGCTACTACTATTTAAAATGACTGAAAATTAAATTTTGCAATTTAATGGAAAAAGGGTGTAAGATAAATATTAAAACAGGTTTTCAAATGGTGTAAATCAAATATTGTGTACCAATTTAGCTTTAAATCAAGAATATAGTAAAAATTAAGGTTATTTTGATTTTCCACTTTGATGATTATTTGCCTCAACTCTCTAGAAAATTACCTCATGATTTTTATTGATGCGTTATTATTTTAGATTTAGAAGATTTTTAATTAACGAAACATTTTTTTTATACCCCATGACTTGTGTAAATACTATATGTATGTTAACATCAATAAATAATTTGATTTGATTTGATTTGATTAAAATGTTCTTCATTTAGAAATTGTATTTTTAAATAAAATGTCAAAAAAAAGTTAAAAAATCCTACATAGAAAGAAACATAAAAAGTCAGTGACCAAGGTTACTTAGTAGATGTTTTTCTCAAACAAAACTAAACAAATTTTTAAATTTAAATTTAAAAATATCTATTTCATGCTAAAATGGCTTTTTACCTACACCAAAAGTTAAGATTTTGTGCAAACAAAACAAAACAGTATATGTATGTGTATTGTATATTGTATGTATTTTTTAGGTTACAGAATGCCAGCTCCAGAAAATACTCCAGATGAAATGTACAGGCTTATGTTAAGATGTTGGGAATACAAACCAGAGAACAGGCCGAACTTTGAACAAATTTACACAGTGGTCGAAACGCTCTGTAATGCATATCGAGCAGCCTTTTGCTAACAAAAATAAGAATTTCTTTTGAATCTGTGATTTTTTTGTCCATATACATAGATAGATCTAAGGATAAAGTTAACATTATGTATGTTGTAAAGGGGACTAAAAACGATGATGTACGTAAGTGATCAAAAGATAAGGTTATTACTTTACAAATGGCTTGTAAATTTAAAAACACAAAATATCCGTTAAACAATTTTGGAAAAATTGACACCAGATACCACATAGGCAAAGTATTTTTGTTAAGTGGAACTATACTCTGTTCACTACAAATTGAGAAAAACACCTGAACAAAAAATATATTTCATTGGTTTAAAAAGTCAGTAACCCTAGTTAACACAATAAAATATTGGTTTAAAATTACAGTAACCGGAGTTACTTACTAGGGATTCATTATCAATTTATACTGGCCAGTATAAGTATTAATAATTGACATCATAAGATCCAACCACTTTTTTTAATGTTGCATGTGTTTTCACTGAAGTTATCTACATTTAAAACTTTTTTCTACAGTGGAGGATTTTAATAATATTTTAATTCCTAACTAAAAAATAAATAAAAAAAAATTCTTTCATGAAAGTCTCATAGCTATCCCTCTATTTTCTGTTAGGCATATCGCAAGAAAAAAATTACAAGCTAGTTAGGATTTTTTTTAATACAGCTCGTATATTTCTAATAAGAAAAACACCTTTATTAATTCTAATCCCAAAAATAAACGAGTTTTATTAATTTATTTTGATAAATAGTATGCTTAAACCTGTTTAATAAACATGATCATAAACTTTTAAGAAAAAGTCACTTCTTTTGATCACTGCACAATTAGACATTGTGAGTTAACAAAATGTTTACCATTCTTAGCGCCAAAACTATTTAAAAAACCCGTTGGATCATACTATTAATAAAAAAAGCAGGACAATAAAAAATTTATACAGGGAGTTCCGAAATTAATGCACAAAATTTTAGTACTATATTGTACGTCGAAAATAAGTCCTCTAGTTTCCTATATAAATATATGTCCAGGAACGCTTCCTTTTAGAGATACAGGGGTCAAAATTGTTTTTATCATAATGTTCAAAGCACTTTAGATATTTAATTGATATTTGGTACATTGCTTTACAGCAGCAAAAGACATTTTTTATGAAAATATTTTTAAAAAATTACCAGTGGCGTCCTTATCATATTTGTATGGACTATTTTTCAAGAAAAAATGGTGCTCCACTGCTTTTCCTAAAATAAAAATTAGTTTCAAAATCCCCATTGAATTTGGCACAAATTTGATCTATGACTTTTTCCGAACAATGCACCGTTTACTAAGAAAAAAAAAATAAAAACCACTCTGATTCATGACATATTTGTTAATAAAAACTTCACAAAAATAATTTTAAATTTTAGGTTTTTAATGTTTAACATTTTTGACATAATTTTGGCAAATTCGTCATGCATTAAAGTGGTTTTTATTTTTTTCTTTGAAAACGGTGGATCGTTCGGGAAAAGTTAAAAGATCAAATTTGTTTAAATTTAATAGAGAATATAAAATAATTTTTATTTTAGGAAAAAGCAGTGGGACTCCATTTTTTTAATAGTTCATACATTATTATTTCGCATCAAAAAAACAAAGTTTTGCTGATTTAAATCAAGTACCAAATACCAGTTAAATATCTAGAGTGGCTTGAAAATTATGATAAAAATTTTTTTTCTTAGAATTTCAGCACCATGTATCTCTGAAAGGAGGCGTTTTCGGACATATGTTTATATGAGCCATTGAAAGCCAGAGTGGTCTAAGTCAAGATTAAACAAATCATTGCTTTTAGTGATTTTAAATTTTTGATAAGGATTTTCTAATTTTCACCAAATGTAGAAGATGTCTTCTGGTTAGAACTTTTATATTTCATGAATATACAGAAATCATTACGAGGAATTTAAAAACACTAAGTAAAAACTAATATTCGATAAATTTTAACTTAGACCACTCTGACTTTTAACTGCTCATGTAGGAAACTAGGGCTTATTTTTTACGTAGAGCATGCCCTTAAAATTTGGTGCATTAATTTCGGAACACCTTGTATAGGGTGTCAACTAAAAAGCTTTTAAAATTTAATGTAATATCCAGAAAAATACGCAATTGTAAGGTATGAATTTAAATGGCTTTCGTTTTGGGATAAGTGGTTTTTAATTCTTTGGATTGATACCACATATCCCCAAAAGAAATACAACTTCTTTATGACACTCTGTATTTTCGAAGTTCATACATGATAATGGGTCTAAAAATAAATGTCGTTCTGTAATTTAAGGGATTGTAGCAGTATGAAATTTTATATTTTATTCTTCTGACTTTTACTTTTATCCCACTTTCCACCTCCGTATGTAATGTTCTATTTTTGAATCACATGTTAAAATTTGGACAAAATGTGACATTTGCTGTTGTTTATGTAAAAAGTTTTTATGATATTAGAATGAAATTTGAGAATATTTAAATTAAATTAAATATTGCCAGTTCTGGCGCTAACGAATCTAATTCTTTTGTCCAATTCTGAACAATAAAATGCCATGAAGTCCCGATGCTCCAGAAGTGCCGTTTCTTATATTTAATGTTTATAATAAACATTATTTTTGTTATTTGTATCTGTATATAAACAGTCAACCTAATTAAGGCGTCTCTATATAAATGTTTCATTAGTGTTTTTTATGTTATTGTTATAATAATTGCTATCAATTAATTTTTTAAAAACTGATTTGTGTAAATGTTTGTGCATGATAGGATGTGTGCCCAGTTGTTTTTACTGTGATTTGAATAATATTTTATTTTATCCAATAAATATTTTTGACTAATAAGAGTACAGGAGTTTTATTTTGATAATATTTTAGTCTAAGATCCGAATGGGAAGCGACGATGCTGCCAAACTAGCTGTCACATTTTTGTCATAAAAAAAAAAATTAGGTGTCTGAATAAGCAAGAAAAATAGATCTAGTACCTTTCTCTCTTGCTTCTCGTGCTGATTGGGTGTAGGATAGAAAGTACTAGTGGACAGGAACTTTTGACCAATCACCACGCGTCGTTTATATTTCTTTAAAACTTGTAAAAGTTGCATAATAATAAATACGTATGTACAGGGTGGCGCCTTTCCGTTGACCTTGCAGGGTATAGCAAAAACCAAAAAGATAGAACAGATCTGATTGCGCAAACTCAATTTCGATTTTTAAAACAAATTTAATGATGAATGTAAATCATGGCTAACTTAATTAGTTTTGTAGATACAGAGTGTTTTTCAATTTTGCCAATTTGGCCAGGGACTTGTGACTCGCCCAATATTAGAGATAGAAAAAAATGTAAATAGTAAAGTTTTAGGGATTTTTACGTAGAATTCAGTGGCGTACCTATATTATTTCCATTGACTTTTGTTTTAAAGTTATAACACAAAGTTGGGTTTTTTAAATGGAACACCCTGTATATTTTATTACCAACAAAAAGGTCTCCCTAAAAGCTGTAAAAAATAACACATTTAATATATTTAACTTGTCATAGGTTCGGAAATATAGCCGTCATTAGGAGTTCGATAAGAAAATCACATTTTTAAAATAAAACACCCTAATATAATATCACTTTTAAAAATAAATTTTAAAAACCTCCAAGAATTTACGACGTTTAAAATAATTTTCCCTAACAGTTTCGGAAATATAGGCTTCCAATTCTTACTGCATATATCTACTATTTTTTTAGGTTGATATGGTCATATTTCTAAAAACTATAAAAGATAAGTATATTAAATAGGATATTTTGTTAAACCTCTTTTAAATATCTATACAAAGGTAATATAATATACAGGGTGTTTCGTTAAAAAACTTCCTGATGATAGCCATATATCCAAAAAAAATAGATATATCAAATGTGGTATTTTTTTATAGCTTTTAAGGAGATCTTTTAACTGATGATAAAATATACAGGGTGTTTCATTAAAAAAAAGCCAACTTTGTATTATAACTTAAAATTAAAAGTCAATGGAAAAAATATACGTCCGCTACTGAATTCTACATAAAAATCCCTAAAACTTTTTAATTTACGATTTTTCTCTAACTCTAATATCAAGCGAGTTTCAAGTGCCTGACCTAATTGACAAAATTTGAAAAACACTCTGTATCTCCAAAACGAATCAAGTTAGCCATGATTTACTGTCACCATTTAATTTCTTTCAAAAATTGAAATCAAGATTACGCAATCAGATTTGTTCATTCTCTTTTAGTTTTTGCTATACCCTGCAAGGTCAACAAAAAGGCGTCACCCTGTACATTTGAGTGAAAATCTGTTAAAAAAGAACAATTATAGAAAACAAAACATACATATATTTTATAAATACAGTTTTATTAATTCGTCACTAACAGCAGATGGAGTTAAAATTCCGAGATCAGTAAAGAGAAGGGTAATGTATGATGGAGGTGTATAATCCACAAGAGGATGTACATCTCTGAGATCTTCCTTCTTCCGTACGTCAGAGGTATACTAAAGAAATAAGATATATTAAAAAAAAATGGCAATGAAAGATGCAGAAAATTAAAAAAAATGGTTCGTTTTCTTAAAAAAAACTTGCAAAGCTCTGGCTCAAAGATAACTTTCAGTCAGATACTTGAAAGTCTTGTTTATAATTCTTCGCTAGTTACATTCTGTTTAAGAACTCTGTATAAATTAGGCGCAAACTATAAATATTTATTTAAAAAACTATACTTTACCTTGTATTCTGCTGGCAAATCTTGCTGATTTAGCGGAAAGAGTCTTGAAAACTTAAAACTTTCTGTTAAAACATAAAATGGCTTCTTCATCTCTTTAGCACACACCGCCATGGTGTAACTACCAACCTAAAAAACCAAAATACTAACCATTTTAATTCTAAAAAAATGTACAGGGTATTCCATTTAAAATTTACAAAAATAACTATATAAGTAAAAAGTGCGACAACTTCTAAAAAATAAAAGCATAACTGCAATCTGCATAAAAAGTTATAATTATATTTTTTCAAAATAAAAACTTCAAAAATAAATAAGAAATGAGGGATTAAAGGAAACGCATTATAAAAAAACAAGCAGTAGCGTAAACGACCTAAAAAAGTTAATTGCGGTTTTCACCAGTAAATTTATCCTCGGAAACGGGAGTAGTTTTTGTGTAAAGCATACAGAAACGTGAGAGTTTCCAATAATAAGAATTGAACTTGGCCCACACTGTACCGGGTGTTAAGAATTCTTTTTCTCTAAAGACATACAGAGTACAACAAAAATTAAGATTTTTTAAGAATACCCTGTATATTGAATTACCATTTAAAAGATAATTTAAAGAGCGTTACAAAAATACCATATTTTATGGGTCTATCTTTAATGGTTTTGGAAATATAGCCATAAATTATTGGGCAATTATTGCCATACCTAAAAAATTGAAATTTACACTTATTCTTTAGATTTGGAAGACCATATTTCCAAAACTAATGAAGATAGATATATCAAATGTAGTATTTTTGAAAGCTCTTTAAAAGATCTTTATATTCGTGATATAATATATAGAATGTTCAAAAAAAACATTCTTTTTGTCCTACCCTGCATATTTTAAGAGATATTAAAAATGTAATAATTGAATTAAAAACTAGAGAAATAACCCAATTAAATGATATTTTTATTTTTTTGTACAATAAAAAATAAAAAAGTTAAGGAGGTGTAAATTTATAACTCGATACCCAGTACATACTCAATTACAAAAAAATAAAAAAAGTATATCTTACCTTATTTACAATACCGCCACTTTCAAGTACACCTTCTGCACCAACCATAATGAAGGTTACTTGTTCCATAACATAACCAATTGCCGAATCAAGAATAAGGGTACTTGGAATTCCCATAGCTTTTAGTTCTTTATACAACAGTTTACTAAAATACAAATTTTACCTCTGTCTGCAGCATTGACAAAGATATTTTTTTCTAATTATGTTTGGAAAAGATATGACCTCTAATATAAATATTGTTTATATTTAAGCAGGGCCGCATAATCAATATTAATATTAAAAGAAGAGTTTCGGACTTTCATTGTCTTTATTTTATTTATTCACACAACGTTTCGGGCAGTACAATCTGTGTCCGTTTTCAAGAGTTTACACTTGAAAACAGACAGAGATAGTACTGCCCGAAACTTTGTGTGAATAAAATAAAGACAATGGAAGTCCAAAACTTTCTTTCAATAATAATAATAATGAAGCATTTTTACCACATTCAGACATACATTAAATAATCAAGTTTTGAGATAAGTGGTGAAGTTGAAGTGGTGTAACACTTCAAATGACATGTGTACTATATATGGATACATTCGATTTTTATCGTGCGTCATGTGTACCTCTAGGGAACACAAGTTTTATGAACTTCTAGTACATGCGACTGCCACAGTTAGCTTTGATTTTGATGGATATACATATATTCTGGTCTGGCGTACAACTACACTTCGTAAAAATGTCCCGTCGATTCTTAGATTTTTATTATTTTATTTTTAATTATTTTTAAGTGCTAAGTAACTGATTTTCATCAAACATTGACTTGGCGCCCCTTTACAACTATTTTCAAGAAAAAGTTTGGCAGTTAAAGTGTTAAAGTTTTCATTTCAAAGATATACATAAGAAATGCTTTAGTTTGGTTAAAAAATTACCTTTAGGTTAATACTCGGGTTAATATCTTATTTACCAGTATTGCTGCTGAAAAGAATGTGTATTTTTCTATATACACCTGTTCTTAGTCCAAAACTCATATTTTTTGAGTTGTGCTACTATTGCAAGCTATGAGAAAAATGTTACATAAATATTAATTTTAATTAAAAAAATTAAGGGCACAACTTTTGAGGTTTCCCATCCTTTCTTAAGCCATTTAAATATTTATTGTATTATTTTATTACTTACCCACTGTTGTCTGGAGCAGACATTGTAACAAATACTTCAAATCTCTTATTTTGTTTATAGGCTTGATATAAGGTTTGTAGTACTACTCTGGATCGTGAATGGGTCAAAATTTTCTTAAAAGGCATTAATATTAGTTTCAAATTTGAATGTTTATGTAAATATTTATAATATAATAATAATACAGGAGTACTTACTGAACCATCTGAGATAAATTTTGATGCCAATTTAACTATTTTTCCTCTAGCTTCATCCAGTTTTTTTAAAAATAAATCACCTCTGCTCAACATAATTTGTTTACACTCACTAAAGGGCTAAAAATGTAATGTCATTAAATTGAAGACATAGAGGTAGAACTAATTTTAATAAAACTAGTTTTAAACCAAATTAATCCTTTGTTCTATAGAAATTCCGCTTGCATC
Source organism: Listronotus bonariensis (assembly GCA_014170235.1). NCBI lineage: Eukaryota > Metazoa > Arthropoda > Insecta > Coleoptera > Curculionidae > Listronotus > Listronotus bonariensis. The sequence continues at coordinate 110,203 of JACEGR010001473.1, forward strand.
CTAAGGCAGTAATATTTATTACAAGATTTAAATGAAGCCTTGGTGCAATACACTTGCCAGCTAGCTTTAAAATTTGTGATATTTGCAGAAATACAATTACCATTGGGCAAAATTTACGTTTGTGGCCAAACCTTGTAGATGACTGACACAATTTGTTGTTTTAATATTAATAATTTATAAAGTTATTTTAAACTGTCCTATGATATTTATAATTATGGAATGCCGCGCACTAATGTACAATTTGATATCTGATGATTGTATTTTAGGTTTTGGACCATGCAGACCTTTTAATAAAGAATAACTTTTTTCATAAAATTAAACAAAAGTTTTCTTATGACGCAAAGTTACAAGACACACTGTATAAGTAATCTTAGGCAATTCTAATTAGTGCTGGAAATATCAGAGAAACTCAATTGAAATCATCGAACGGTCACGATTACTAATAAATAAATTTTTGACAAAATGGTGAATACTGAGAAAATCATAGAAACCTAGTTATTAAGGTAAGATACGATTTTATTAAAAAATGGCGAACGAATAGAAAATTCATAGAACCCCAAGCGCCACACATGGTCTTGCAAAACTGTTACATTGAGGGGGGTCATGGTTAGTTCTGGTCAGTAAATTTTTTTTTTAATTCCTTAATAAAGTTAACAAAAAAAAAAAAGATTTAACTAACCATGACCTCCTCAATGTGACAGTTTTGCATGACCATCTGTGGCGTTTGAGGTTATATGTATTTTATACTCCTTCACCCTTTTGTCAAAAATGTATTTATTAGTAATCTTGACTGTTCGATGATCATTGAGCACTAATTAGGGATGCCTAAGATTACTTTATATTTTGTTTTTAAGTTGATTTTTGGTGTATACAATCTTTATCTGGAGCTAGCATTGTATCGTTTTTTTGAGACCTGGAAATAGCGTACATTTTTTATTTTTGCTCTAAATTAGCATCATATAGCAGTATATTTTAAGCAAAAAAAATTGAATTCTACTTACTTTACAATGCTAGCTTTACATACATGACTTTTTGTGTGTTGAACAGGAGTAGGTAGAAAATAGACTAAGAATGCCTGCATGTAAACAATCTGGATAGGATAACACCGTCTCTTTTCCACATACTGGCACAAATTCTGCATTGAATGTTTTGAAGTGGCACGATGTGTACCTATATGAGTATATGCAAATTGTAAAAATTAAACTTACCCCCACTGTATCCATACCTACTAAGGTAATAAATCTTAGAAATAATTCACATCCAGAAGTGATAACAGCAACAGGAAAGTTAGAATTTTTCATATTGTGGATGGCATCTTTTAAATTAGCCTCCAGTTCTTGGACAGTTTCAGCTAAAAATCGAAAGGCATGGGTATGTAAGTTCGAGCACTAACAGTAAATTTTTGTATTAATATTTATGAAAAGCATATAATATTCTTACACTGTGACTGCCTTATAACTTCCATTAGTGTTCTTATAGCTGCAACACCAGCAGAAACATCCTCTTCCTCTTTAATTATCTTTCGAAAGTATTCCTGTACTTCTACAAATAGCCTTGTCATTATCTGCACAAAACTTTAAGATAAGTTATACTTACTTACACCCTCCATTTCTAAATTGATTTTAAAAAATCAAAAAGTAAAAAAATTGAATGTGATCCAAAATTTAAAATAAACAATAAACATAACCTAAAAGACTTTTCTTCTTCTGGTGTTGTTACGGCGCAACTCTAAGGCAATTTGCCAGCTTAGATAGTCGAGTATGTACTCCTGTTAGTCCTAGAATTTGAATGACATACTTATTTTATTTTTAAAGTCAGGCGGCTCTCTTCTTTGACCAGTGATTGTACGAAGTGAGAAAGAAAGGTACTAGACTTAAATTTTGCTTTCTTATTCTCGCTTTTCATAAGACCAAATGGTAAAGCTGCCTCTAGTAGGTATACTTTCTAAGTTTTTGTCTAATAACTTCGTATTGAAATATTTTTGTTGGCAGCACTGTCATCAAATTGATTCATCGAACGGGTGTTTAGCAGGTTTCCCCGTTTCTCCGCTATGCTGTGTTTGTGGTGTGGTTTCGCTGTTGCAGAAGAAAAGAGAAAGCAGGAAGAATCGAGGATAGTAAAAAATCCGTTGGGAAAGATCAAGATATTTTTTTAACGTGTACATAGTTTTTAAAGTGATCTTGATGGAAAAGAAAAAATCAAATTTAATCCCAGGGACTGTGCTAAGTACCCAAAATGGCCATTTGTTGATCTCTTCTGGAATAGCTTCATTAGATTCACTTTTAGGTAACTTTTTAGGTTATTTTTTTTCTTTGTTCTTGCAAAATGCAATTTAATCGATTTAATCACGTATTTTGCAGGAGGTGGATTGCCGGTGGGGACAGTGTCTTTAATTGGTAAGTTTTCTCTTTAAAATACAAAGAATATCATTTAAACATGTTTTTTTTAGAGGAAGATTTCCGAGGCCTTCACTCGAAAGTTTTACTAAAATATTATCTTGCTGAGGGTTTAGTCTCAAAGCATTCCATATTTATTGCTAGTCAAGATGTGAATCCTGCGAATATAGTAAGTAGTAATGGTAATTTTCTAGAAAATGGGAGCAACTCCGATTTTGATGAAATTTGGTATACGGGGTTTTTGGGGCGCTGATCACGAATCTGAAAGAATTATTTGGCGGAAACGTTTCGTTCTCGAGATATCCATCATCAAAGTTGATATTTGAACTGACCTTATTTTCACTATATTCCCCCTTCTTTTTGCACACAATTCTTGATTTAAAGCTAAAGTGTCACACAATATTTGATTTTCACCTTTTAAAACCCCGTTTTTCTACGTTATTTACATTATTTTTGAATTAAATTGCGTGGCTTTTCTTTGATAATCCGGCAACCATACATACACATAGGGCTTCATGGCAAACTGGGATTAAAATGATTCAAAGTATAGCTATGCAGTTTAATGCAAAAATAATGTAAAAAACGTAGAAAAACGGGGTTTTAAAAGGTGAAAATCAAATATTGTGTGACACTTTAGCTTTAAATCAAGAATTGTGTGCCAAAAGAAGGAGGAATATAGTGAAAATAAGCTTAGTTCAAATTTGAACTTTGATGATGGATATCTCGAGAACGAAACGTTTCCGCCAAATAATTCTTTCAGATTCGTGATCAGCGCCCCAAAACCCCGTATACCAAATTTCATCAAAATCGGAGTTGCTCCCATTTTCTAGAAAATTACCTAAGTAATTTTTTCTTTATTAACTTTAATTAGATATGTGTAAAATTTTAAGACATAATTTTGTGCCTAATGAACTTTCATGCAAAAGGGTTTGTTCTCAAAAGGTGCTAATATATTTTTAAGCTCAGTTGACTACCCGTAGTTACAAAAAGACACATTATGTTGATAATATACATTCAAAAAATAAAATATGAAATAAATTGTAAGGGCGAGTCAAATTATATTTCTTTTTTATTTCAAAGGAATATTCTTTGTTAACTGTTCATATGTTTTGATATGTTTACATTGTAAAGAAACGAAATTTCATCACCTTTTGCCTGCCATTCACCCGTTTAATATTCCCCAAAAAATGTTTGAAACATAACCTATTTTCTATAATTTTGTAAACTCCACATTCTTATTTAATTAAGAGCTTGAAATCAGTACCGTTTCTGGGGCTTCTGTCGCCCCGTGCAAAAAAGTAATTGGCGCCCCCCTCTTGTGTAAAACTTTTTGAACAGCAAAAACATTCTACAATACAGGGTAAGTTTTTTTGATGTTTAGTGAAGGGATCTCAGAAACCGCTGCAGCTACAGAAATGGTTAATTGGGGAGAGAATTGTAGTTTTTAAGCTTAGTTTCAATCACTTTTATATAATATATAATAAAGAAAAGGTGTTTATTGTTCAGTTGCATTTGTAATCATAGTTACTGACTTTTTGGACTAATAGAATACATTTTGATTCAGTTATTTTATTTCATTATAGGGGCATTTCATAGTGACATTTAACTCTAAAGTTCACATATATAAGCTTTAATAATGTGATTGAAACCTGTACTATGATAAAATTTATGTTATAATATAAAATAATAGCTAATTAACAACATCCTTTTGTAAAAAACCTCAATTACTCTCTATGTTTTTCGAAATCTTCTCTCTTACCGCGTCATACTTAAAGTCAAATTTCACTTCGGCCAATGTACTTTTAGGAAATATTTCCTTCTCAATATAAAATTTATCCTATATGCATTTATTATTATAAAGAATTAGGCTAATTACCTACGTCAAAGCAATATATATATTTTTTATTGTGACTGGTGGTACAAGTACAAAATGTGTTCATGAAGTTGTTTATTAAGAAGACTTTTATATTATTTTAACCTAAGAACCATTATTATTTATACATTTAACTATTTATTATTTAAAATAAATAAGAAAAAAAATAAATACAGGGTGGCTATTTGAAAACGAACCAGAGCTAATTTTTTGTGCACTTCAGGTTATATAAGGAAAAACGCTTAGACACGTAATTTTTTTTATTTTAGGAAAAAACATTTTTTGCTACTTTCACTCCCTGAACTGCAACTCTCTAGCAGGGGTGAGACTTACTCACAAAATTTTAAAAGAAAGAGGGATCAAGTAAGGCCTTATTTTGAAGGTCTCTTGACCCCGATTACAACTACCAAGTTTGAAGTATCTGCTATTATTTTCTTTGATATGACAGCTTTTTTGCAATTTTAGTCATTCTCTCATTTCGCGTGAAATGACCCTATATAGAGAGTATTTTTGTTTTATTATTTTAATTTTTAAAGGTATGTAGTTTTTTTTCAGGATCACTTTACATGTGGTACCATTTACAAATATTTGAACACTTTGTATTGCTTAACTGAACGGCACTCAGCTTTTCTGTAACAGCTGATGCAATCCATATGCTATTTGTGTTGCAAGTTTGTGATACAAATTTATTGCACAATTTTAATAGTTTCTGGAAATGATTTAATATCCAATTTAAAATTATAATTTTATGTAACCCTACAATTACTTTTTTTGTGATTTTGTCGATTTTGTGTGGAAGTAAGATTTTATATAATAATTAAACCAAATCTAATCTGTGTGGCAAATACAGGGTGTCCAGAAACTCTGCCGACAAACCTACCTATTTGATATTTGTGGGTAAAAAATATAATATTAATTGGATATTTAATTTGTTCTGTTCTTGTTAATTAATAATAATATTTATTTAAAAATATATTTTAATATGAAATGGGCCAAAATGATGCAATTTTTGTTATACATTTTTTCCAGCTAATTAAATTGACAATAATTGCTCCATGTAAAACAACTGTTAGTATATACAATCTTTTAAACCTCATTGTGTAAACTTTATTCTTTGCAATCTTTTTTTGTGTATTTTGTGTTGTAATCTTTCTTTCTTAATATTAAATTTTTCCATAAACAATCAAATATTGCAATACCCAAGAACAACAACGTCTGGTTTAGTAAGTAACAATGCCATTTATTTTAGTATTTTGTAACAGTATATAAGCTTCTTAAACTTGAAATCGACTATGTCAGTACTACTAACAATGTAGAAAAAATATCTGTCTGGACTATGAAAGGTTCTGTGTTTAAAATCTACTTCATATATTTTTTTACAAATTAAGAAAAACTTGTCTGCAATACAGTTAAAAATATAATAAATGAATCGTTTATTTTAGAAACTAGTTTCGTGCACTTAACTAAATTTTCAGTAAATGACAGAATCCTTTTTACCTTACAATTAACAAAGATTTTGGCCAAAAAATTTAGAATGGTACTTAATAACTTCCTAAAACAGATACTATTTGCATTAACACTTTAATACTCATAGGTATTTTCTTTTTTCTAAATAAAATAAAATGTTTTTGCAGTTTGCAGACTCGTTTCTTCAATAAATTAAAATTATACAGGGTGTTTCTAAAAGGCGCGGGAAAAAATGCCACCACAAATTCCTGAGGCTAAAATATGACGATCAAACTCAACTTACCTTTGTCTAAAAGTGGATAATTTCGGAGATACAAGGTGGTAAAAATTTGTTGGTTTTAGTTTTTATAATTTAGTAATCGGTGTATTGTCACAATACTTGGCTAAAGGGGTTTTGGGAGGTAAAAAATAAGAATTTGCTATTAATTTTTATTCTAAACTCTAGATTGCACCACCTACTGTATCTTGCACAAATTATAAACAAAATATCATTTTTCTACCACTCTGTATGTAATTTTTAGATGAAATCGTTATTCTTTATCATAGTTTACATAAAAAGTTACCTATTGTTGGTAAAAGTTAATTTAAGCACCCGGTCTTGAGATATCTGGATTTAAAAAAATATATTTTCTATATGGCCAGGTTTATAGAGGGTATTTTAGAAATGGATGCTTATCGCAGAGTGTAAATCCTTGGGTAATTTTAAGAAGAATAGTTCAAATAAACCTGCCTTAATTTTGAGGATTATTTCGGACTACCTGTTACAAAAGACGTGTTTGCTGAAGCAGACATACAGGGTTACCAAAGAACGGCCATAAAATTTACTTCAGAAACATATAATAAATCGTCGCACAGTGCTCGATCTGTGGACAAAATCCAAATTTTCGTTTTTTAGCAAGGGTCCCATTTTAAGCAAAAATGATACTAAATTGACCAAATAGTCATACGCCCAAATCATAGATTTTTATGTCCGTGCATCATTGAAATTTATCACTATAAAGTATAGACAAATTGCAGGTAATATATTAACAGCTATATCAGTTATGATTTTACATAAATTGCACGAATTTTTATAATAAAAAAATGTGTGTATTTATGATTCTTATATGATGGTGGCGACAAATACATGTAAATATCTTAATAATTACATCTTAAGGATCTAATTATATGATGTCCATTAATTTTTTTATTATATTATTATACAGAGGCACAGGTCTACTTTTATATATTTTTTTAGGTTTGTTTGCTATTAAAGTTGTGAAAAAACTTTAAAAAGGTTAATGTTGTAGTTTTTTCCGTAAAATTGTGGTGTAATTAGTTTTTTCTATATTGGTTAGTTTTTAAGAAAATACCCAACTTATGTTTTTTTATGGAACACCCTGTATATTTTTTTCTTTTTTTTATTAAGCTTTTTTCGGCTTTTCAATAGGTTTAATTAATTTTTTTTGAAGTCGGTTTAATTAAAAAAAAGGTTTATTTAGGTTGCAGCAACAAAAACTTCTAAAAATTATAAAATTGCCTAATATGTTGCCAGTCGTTAAAACCCATTTTAAAACCTATTAAACGTTTAAAACAATAAACCTACAACAGTTAAGCAGTTAATAACGCTATAAACTTGGTCACAGGAAACAAACAGGTCATATCAGATTTAATTTTTATTGCTAAATGCATTATTTGCTGCAACCTCGTTTGATTAAACAAAGCATAAATTGTTTGCAACTAACAATAGAATCACTATCAAATAAAAAAATCTTTTTCCTTTTTAATTTGTGGTTGTAATTTACTGACGTTTTAAAAGCAATCAATATAAAGTACATTTAACAGCTTATTTTTCAGTAAAAAAGACTAGAATTTTAATTTATGATTATGCTTTTCAGTTATACAGGCTGTTACAATTTCGAGGAACACCATTGGGATCTCGGAAACGGTAAGAGATACAGGGCTGATTAAATTGGTGCAAAGTTGCGCATTTTTATGCTTAACAATATTACGTTTCAAAAATTTAAAAATTTGCAGCAGTTCCGGAATTATCCAGCAAAAACCGAAATTTTGCGAAATAGTTTTTATTGTTTTCTCCGTTTATTTGCAGAGATATTTTAAAACTAACGACACATTAAGATTGCCATTTTCTCTATTCTATAAAATAATGTCACTAAATTTAAAATCCGACGTTTCGTCTTTGAGCCACCATCATCAACTTTGTTTTTTTAATTTGGCGGAATATTTGGTTTTAAACTCGTATTTTAATTTTAAATACAACGTTATATCACACTTTACATTTATGCGAAGTTTCGAACAAAAAAAAACATCCACGGTTTTTTCCATTAAAAATTGCGTTTTTATTCCAAACGATTTTGGAAATTTTCATTTGAAGAAGGTAATTTACATAGATTTACTTATACGTAATAAAATAAAGCATTTAATTTAATCAAGCGCCTCTATCAACTTTATCGTAGCCTGTCATAAAAAATGTATGCCTACTTACCTGCAAACGGAAATTTGCCCGAAAGTTTGGAGTAAAATGGTTATTTGTAATGGCGAAATGGTGAATGATGATGGTTTATTGATTCGAAATGTCGCATAAATGTAAAGTGTGATATATCGTTGTTTTTAGAATTAAATTATGAGTTTATTAAGTTTAAAAACCAAATATTCCGCCCATTTAAAAACTAAGTTAATGATGGCGACTCAAAGACAAAACGTCGGATTTTAAATTTAGTGACATCATTTTATATAACAAAAAAGTGGCAATGTTAATGTGTCGGGTTAGTTTTAAAATATCTCTTTAAATGAAAGAGGAAGACAATAAAAACTGTTTTGCAAAATTTTGGTTTTGCCGGATAATTCCGAAACTGCTGTAAATTTTTATATTTTTAAAACGGAATATTGTTAAGCATAAAAATGCGCAACTTTGTCCCACTTTAATCAGCCCTATATCTCTTACCGTTTCCGAGATCCTAATGGTGTTCCTTGAATTTATAACAGCCTGTATAGTATTGCCAAGGTTTTTAAATGGTAAATATAATCGCTTGCTATATATTTGTTTTTATAAGACTTTTTGCATGGCAGCGAACTTGGTTATTAATTTGTCGCAAAATAGTTAATAAATTGAGCGTTTTTGTCAAAATTAGCTCTTGGCTTAAATATGGACATGTAAAAACCTTTCTTATTTTTTTCCCATTGACAATAGAAGAAACTTAATAAAAAGTTTTTTTTCATTGTCGTGAAATAAGAAGCAACATTGCAGCATTAAGGTTTTAACAGTCTTCCATTATTATTAAAGCTAGAGACTTCATAAGATAGAAAGGAGTCCATGCCAAACCGCCATTCAGTAAAAACTTACAGAGTGTCCGACTATATTTCGAGCGCAAATAATTGAAAATATACTTCTTTATGCTTTTTTTAGCTTAGTGAATTTGCCAAAACAAAACAATAAATAGAAATCATTACCATTTTCTTTTAACAAGAGAAACAAATTAATGGACATCAAATAACCAATGTCAAATTTTCCATATTTTTAGGATATTAAAAAAAGTTATCAAACCTATAGGGCTAACTCTATATAGGTTTTGGTAATATGTTCGTAAATACATCTGTATTTTGCGAATTTAGAGATATATTTGAAGGGTCTTTAGGCATCAGTTTCTTTTTTTGGAAGATTGAAAAATAAGAACATTGGCACCATATTTAAAATAAAAGCTATTGGTTGTTTTGCAAAAACCATTTAATTATTAAGAAATTTTAATCCATTTGTCGTCTCCATTATATAGGACGCATAAAAACGGTCTTTTTTGTAAAAATTATTGCAATTTAGGCAACATTGTAACTGATATAACAGTTAATATACTACATGCAATTTCTCTATACTTTAATGCGATACATTTCAATGATGCGTTGACATACAAATCTATGATTTAAGGTTATGATTATTTGGTCAATTTAGTATAAGTTTTACTAAAAATAGGAACCATGCTATAAAAACGAAAATTAGGTTTTTGTCCACAGATCGCTGCACCGTGCAGGGCATGTTTGTGAATTTATCTGGAATACCATGTATATTTTTCTTAAATCTTACAATTTTTTCTTTCCCCTTTAAAAAATGTAACATAAGCTATGAATATTTTAAAAAATGATGGATTTATTGATATTTAAAAAATTATGGCATAAGTATTATTCGACAATGAAAATTTGCTACATACAGGGTTATAGAAAGAAACGGCATTAAAGCTATACGTTATTCACAAAAATAATAGCTAGTAAAGCTAGATTACCTAAACAAAAAACTTTTGGTAATATTTTGAATAACCTAGAGCTTTGTTGCCATATTTTTTCCTGTAATCTTATAGCATTTTTTTATTGTCAAACAATATTTTTCATTACCATGCAATGAATTTGTTTTTAAATCAATAAATCCATTATTTTTTAAAATTATTATAGCTTATCGTCGGTCGGTGCGATTGCCAAACCTGATATGTGCCACAGGATAAGCATGTCACATATCAGATTTGAAACGCGCACCGACGATATGCAACATTTTTGCAAAGGGGAAAGATTGAATTTAAATATTGTAAAACAAAATATACATGATGTTCCGTTTAAAATAACAAAGCTTACCTATCTTGGGAAATGGACTATTTTTTTTTTGTCATATTCTATATGAGCAAGCAGTTTTGGTACATCGGCGAGTAATGTAATAAACAAACAAGCAATATTAGTCACGCATATATATATATAAGGCTTTCTGCGAAAACCGTATCCTGATAACTTTTTTGTTCTAAAGTTATTCAGGATCCAAATGGGTCAAAATATAGTTGGACACCCTGTATTTAAGCAAAAAGTTGCGTCAATACTATTTTCTCTTTTTTATTATACAGGGTGTAAAAATAATTAGCACTATTGTGTTAGTGTTAGTCAGCCCCTGACGAACGCAAGAATGCAAAAGACCATTTTAAGGAGTTCAAACTAATATTTATCATATTAAAAAACATTTCAATATACCAGGATCTATAAAAGGTCAAAAAAATTTAGTCCCTAAAGGACACATATCTCTGTAAAGGAGAGCGGCGGAAAAAATTGGAGGAACTTGTTATTTTCATGTGTTCTATAAGGGTGGTGCGTCGCCGACCGGAACATAGGAAATACAACGTAAATTTTAGGATGTTAACTATTGGCTCCACTGTACATTTTACAGAAAACATGTCAAAATAGGGGAATCTTGAATTATTCAAGATTCCCTTATTAACAGACATCAGCCACCAGGAAACAAACATAATTTTCTTTTAAATACCGACTGTCACTGATTTATTGACTTTTTCTCGTGCCAGTGACAACATTCATTTTACAGGTGCCTGTTTGGTTTTACCTGAACCGCAAATTTGGTAATTTTGCAATTACATTTACTTAAATAATTGAAGATTTGCCTATTAATATATTTTGAAACTTTGCACGAGGGTTTGTCTTATTAGTCTCTTCGAGAAGTTATTTTACATTTTTTCTATAAAATGTACAGGGACAGTAATTAACCCCTTAAAATTTACATGGGATTTCCTATGTTCCGCTCGGCGACGCACCACCTGGTATAAATCTAGGAGATTGCCCATATATTCGGGGACTCCCTGTATAGTTATTAAAAATGGGCATCGTATTCAAGCTAAATTATATTCCAGGATTTGAAATCGGGCACGTAAAATCAAAATATGCCAGGGTTAGAATACAATTTATATAAACCTGGATTTATTTATAATTGGTGACACTGACCTCAATTTGAACTTGCTAAATTAAATATAAGGTAAAGCTTAAGTTTTATTTGCTTAAATTAGGATTTCCTTAAATTAATATTAAATGAATCATAATGAAATAAATATATATCTGATAATACTAGATGACGCCATTTTTTTTATCTATTCAGTTACATTTTAATCAACAAATTAGTCAAAGTTGTTATAATTTATTTAAATTTACTGTAATATTAATTTGCCATGTCATTAGCAAAGTGCAAAAATGTATTTTTTTGTGGATAATTATAGAAAAAATTAATTGCATGGTAACTGAGTCAAGGGTATTATTTTGTTTAAACAACTGGGGAGAAATTATTGCTGCTATTTGTATTCGTTTTTTATTTACTTGAACACGTGTTATTTACCGATTAAGTAAGTAAAATGTGTTTAAAATATAAACATTTTATGTAACAAATATAGGGAAAGGAAAAATCCTTTCCCTATATTTGGCCTTTTATGCTGTACAGGGTGGGCCAAAATCGACGCTTTTTATAGGAAACCCCAGTTTCTGTATGTTTTACACAAATACTAACTTCCATTTGCGGGGCGTAAATTTGAAGCCAAACTTGCGGTGAAAACCGCAATTTGCTATATTGCTTCGTTTACTCGCTACGGCGTATTTCTTATTTTTTTGCATTCCTTTATTCCTTCATAACTTTTTTATATTTATATGATTTTTAATTCCGTAAAAACATTTTTAAAGCAACTTTTTATGCAAATTTCAGATATTCTTTTTACATTTTTCTAAGGTGACACATTTTTGACTAAGTTATTTATTTATATAACTTTAAATGGAACATCTGCATTAAAATTATTAAAAATTTCCTTTTAAAAATATATCACACTTTATATTTTTTTCAAATACGTTTCTGAAATATTGCATATTTATTTTATTTATTATTTATATTGGCTGGAAAGTTGGTCATAAAAGAAGTTATGATGTTTAACTTTAAACAATCTTTTGTATTTTATTGATTGCTGTGCTAATATGCTAATAATTTAGTAACGCAAATAAAGGTACAACATAAAATAATTAAGAATAACCCAATTTATTCAGTTGATGTTTTGTCCCAAAAACTTTTTTATCAGGTGTTATTAAGGGGGCAGATAACTGTAAAATGTTGATTTTTTTTTATAATATGTTAGTATAGTCCTTAGAGAACACGCCACTAAAATTTTAGAATATAATTTTCAGTATTTATTATATACCAGAGTCGGTAAGTCACTATAATCTTAGAATTTATTTGTACCTATTCAAACTTAAAACGCGTTTTTCTCAAAACTACATTTTGCAAATTGGCGGACACGATAACTAAAAAGTTATTGAACAATCTTCCCGAAATCCTTTTAACAACAGTACTTTCTTTTTGAACCAACAAAATTTCAAAAAATTATGAAAGAATAATTTTTTCAAGCATTGTATTCCGTGAATTTATTTCTTTTAAACTTTGTTTTAGGTTCACCGACAAATTATGACATTAAATACAAAAACAATTTAATTTTTGATTTTTGAATTACTAGAACCAATGCTAGAGTGCCCGTCGATTAAGAAGTCATGCTCCGATCTTTCTAGAAGAATTTAGCGTACCTACAGCCCCCTTTTAAAAAATTTAAAAGAAAAAAAAACTTTTATTATTTTAATATTTAAATAAAGTACATATTAATTTTTGAAAATATATAACGACACTTTAATTAAAAAAAAAAATGAAAATCAATGAAAATTTCAGCATTTACAGGTATCTCCCCTTAATACGTTAATATTTAATGTAACAAACAACAATAATTATTTTTTTACAGGAAAATAAAAGATTGCAATGGCCAAGCAATTTTATAGAAAAAAGGCAATAAATTACAAAAAAAAAAAAAAATAAATAAATAAAGTTGAGAAGTCGCACTAAACCGAGAATTATTTTAAAAAAGATCCTGACAATTGATGCAGTACAACTATCTCACAAATTTGTTAAAAAAATTGGTTTGGCATTTTAAATAAATGGATTATTTTAACCCACAGTGTAACTTGGATTTTTTTACAGATTAGGAGTTACCTGCTGTGATTGAAAGTGATCCGGAACCGGAGGAACCTTTAAAAGGTCAGGCGGTTAGTGATAGAATGAAAATAGCGTTTCGTTATCAAAATTTATCGTCCTCGATGACGGAGGGTTCGAATATCAAGCATATCGGTCATCATTTTGACCTATCAAAAAGCATATCTTTTAGTGATATTGAAAATTCAGATATTTATTATTGGACAGGCCAAAGAATAGAAACAGGTATGATATATTAAGAAAAAATAAATCAAATTTAGGCCATCAACTAAAATTTCTACGGTTTTAACCGCGATAATACCTGGTTTTTAAATGACAGAACTTGGGGATAACTTTTACGTAAATTAAAAGTTTTGTTCCAGCAGAATGTTGGAAACATGTTAGCAACAATCGTAAAACGCAAAAATTGTTAAAAATATTACTAAGAAATGTTGGCAACAGTTTTCTGCTGGAACGAAAAATAAACAATGCGTGCATAGATACTGCTTATGTCAAGAAAGGTTATGTTAAAAATTGTCAGTAATGTTTGAAGAAAGTTTGCAGACTTTTCAAACAGTTTCCAACATGTTTCCAACATATTAAAACTACCGCTGGAACAACAAACAATTCTATAATGTTACAAACATAGCACTGCTGGAATGACAAATTTGACGTGCGCATATTCCAAACTGTTGCAATCATTTCTGACAGCCTGCTGAAACAAACCTTATATGAATTAAATGTCAACACCTAGGTCAACCAACCAGTCTAAGGGCAGTGGTACATAAATATTAATGTATTTTGGTAATAATTGGTTGATCGTGTAAATTTGATGTTAAAGTCTCCTCCGACACTTAATATGTCTATACAGTGAGGTTTAAACAAAACAAAATATCGAGAGCGGGTAAAATTTAGGTAAAAAAGTAGGTATCACTAAAACTAGTTTTTGGTATAAAAATTATTGTGGTTTTGGTATAAAAATTATTGTGGTTACGTAGCCTAGCACCAAGAGGGCACTATCAATTTTATTTTTTCAAATTGAAAAGGGGGTCACAGCACCTAGATTTCAAGGCCCTTTGATTTTTTATTTAACTCCACTTTTCTCTTGAAAATCGGCCCAGCCGCTTGACAGGGTATTGGTAAATTGGTTCCCTATTAAAAGAGTGGTCATAAAGCCATTAACAATAATATGTAAATCGGTTCCCGAGCACCAGAAAGGTCGTGGTATATTGATTTCTGGTAATAAATACGTAGATGGCTTGGGCGCCCGACGGTTTAGGCAGACATTGATTACCTGGGAGGGTTTGATTTACTTAACAACAATTTTGCATTTTTGCTGTGACTTGTGTGTTGCGTATTTAAATAAAGAGGACATGATTCCCGAAATAGCCCAAAATCATTGTGAATAAATTAGGAAAACAGTTCTGGTTAGTTCAATAAACAAATTTATAAACACTCACACAATCTCGTTTTGTTACTCATTTCATATTCGAACTAATTCGGAGGCGGTTAGGTGCTGTAAATATCTTTAGAACAAATTTACATATAAGTTGTTAGGGCCAAAAAGGCTTTTAGGAAACCAATTTACCTGTGCCCGCTTGACGAATAACTCGAACAATATTTAATAATAAATCCATGACAACAATAAAATATATTAAGTTTTAATTTTTTAAAAAATACAGGAAATATGAGGTTTCAAATAATACATGTAAAATCTCTTAAAACTGTTATGTTTTTATTAAAAAATGTATTCATTTATCATGCTGCTTATGAAGGTTATAATAACAATTTTAATTTAAAAATAATTTAGCCTTCAGTGTTGTGATTATAAACAATAACACTAGGTATTGATTAATTGCATTTATTGTTAAAAAAGATTGAAAAAATTTTGATAAAGGGGAGATTTGCGGCCTGATCTATCTAACAGCGGATGTTTTGATTGTAAAGCATACATTTTAAAATTATTCTTGAAGGGGATGCCGTAGCACGTTAAATGAGCTAAAACGCGATTCGCTGCCGTTTTTAAATATTTGTTTGAGAAAAAGTTGTATATTGAAAAGCTTCTTAAAATGATCCAAAGGTTATCGGAAAGTTGGTTATTTTTACGGTTTTGTAATTTTGGGAAATTTAATGTGTTAATTATTACCATTACCAAAAATCAATTAACTTTCCGATAATCTTTGGATAATTTTAAGAAACTTTTCTATGTACAACTTTTTCTCAAAACAAATATTTAAAAACGGCAGCGAATCGCGTTTTAGCTAATTTAATGTGCTACGGCATTCTCTTAAGTTGCATTTAAAGAAATTCCTAAATTTAAGGTTGCCTTAACTGCGCTCTGATTAACCGGCTCAAAAGGTTTTTAATAGCTTAAGAAAAGCTATAAAATGTTCTTTGTTCAGATTTTTTGTTGCCGGTTGGCGACTACCCGTTAATCATGGGGGTACAATACGCCTTCGCCTTAGTTTTTGTTTTGTTTCTGGTATAATTTGCTTTTCAGATATTAGCAAATAGAATTCTTTGTAGCAAGTATTTACTTTTACATATTAATAAAAAAATGTTTTATCAATTTCTTC
Source organism: Listronotus bonariensis (assembly GCA_014170235.1). Classification (NCBI taxonomy): domain Eukaryota; kingdom Metazoa; phylum Arthropoda; class Insecta; order Coleoptera; family Curculionidae; genus Listronotus; species Listronotus bonariensis. Next base: position 126,316 of record JACEGR010001473.1, read on the forward strand.
ATAGTGACAAAAAAGTATGAATTTAATAACTACATTATTTTTAGGTATAAATTCATTTTTAAATCCGGCTTATAATAATCTCCTTATATCAATAAAAGAAAAAATTAAAGAGGGCAAATTTTTTCTTAAGGATAATCCTGAAAAAAGACAATACTTCGAATAGGAATACACTCTCTAGGTAAGTAAGTAATTGCCATGATGAAAAAGTAAAATTTGGGTTTGTTTTCTTTAAATTAATTAAAAAATGTGATTTCATTTTTAGGATCTCCGATGTGGTTACCACATAGGAAATCAATACACTCAATGGATAGTAGTAGTCAAGATTTACATATGTTTATATTTTGCCTTCGGGCACTAGTTAGATCTGCTCATGCTGTAGCTGTTATAACAATTCCATCATATTTATATGATGAGGTAAGTATATGTTTTAGATTATATTTTTCTATATCTCTTTTATGATTTATAATGACGTACAAGTACTTAAAATTCCTTAAGGGGGAGTAAGGTTTTTAACTTTTTTCTTTGACATTTTCTAAATGAAGAATATTTTTAAGAATACTGTGTAAAAATTTGAGATTAATCAAAGCAAAATTAACAAACGGAGGTGTAAGTAACCACCTTACCCACGACTTTTATGTAAGAAGCTAAATTAAAAGCTCTTTTCCCACAACTCACGTTTTTAAAGTCGGTGACCATCATAAAAATGTACCTTTTTGAGCACGAATTAACCTAACCGCCCCCTTAATTTAAAGCCTTTGTAACATGTACTTTTTAGCATTTTTTGCTTGGCGCGGAAAAAAGCTACCGCAAATACCTGAGGCTTAAACATGACCATCTAACCCAACTTTCCTTAGTGCAAAAGTGCATGATTTCGGAGATACGGGGTGTTAAAATTTTATTCTGGTTTTGGTTTTTTTATAAATAATTTTGTAAATAGTAGGTGTATTGTCACAATATTCGGTTGTAGGGTGTTTTGGAAAGTAAGAAATAAGAATCTGCTACATGCCTGTTTGGTAAAAGTTGATTAAGGTCATTTTTGAGATATCTCAATTTTTAAAAATCACTTCCTGTATGTCCAAGTGTATACCTTACACGCAGGGTGTTTTAGAATTTAACGCTAGTCTTTTGAAGTATTAATCCTTGGGTCATTTTAAGAAGAAAAGTTCAAACTCACATATGTGTTAAATGGCTTAACTTTTGAAATACAGAGTGGTAAAAAGGGTTACTTTACTTTTTCTCTTGCACCCCTGTTTGCCGCCTAAGCGGTGGCGCTACTTCTAATAGGTAAATATTCTTAGATAACAAGTAAATAAAAAAGTAATGCGATAATTTTATTTAAAACAAATATATGAAATCTTGTTGATCCAACTAACAAAGGAACAAAAAAACTTACAAAACGGAGATTTTTTTAAACACCCCTTAAAATGGATTTTTAGAAACACGCGGGGGAGTTTATCCTAACGCACCTGGCAACACTGAATAGAGCTCGCTTTCAATCAGCTGTTAAAACGTTGTGAATATTTTCGGACCGTATGGAAAATCTTACTTCACATGATCGTTTGTGTAGTGCGCGGTGCCCATACAGGGGTTATTTTGACTTTTGCTGTATTCTTTCATTTTACCTCTCATATCATTGGTATTTCCCCAATAATTTAACCTACAAGAGGACTAGGCATTATTGGAGTGCTTTAACTTCATAATAGATCAAAAATCCAACTTTTTTTAAATGTTGTAGAAATGATGATGTTTTGTTTTGTTGTTTTAACGATTTGTCAATGTATAAATCTTTTTGGAAGTGGTGTGAAAGGGGAGAAGAATGGCCCCTATTTTGACATATTTGTTATTTTCACTAGCGCGACCTGACAATGAAAAATATTTTTAGTTTTAAGTTTTTTAGTTTTAAGATGCTTTGTTCATGAGAATTGTATTATGCTTGGAACAATAAAACTTTTTGAAGTTGAAGTTGAAGAAAAAAATTATAAGGGAATTATCAAAACCTTATATTTTTAGGAATCACTGGAACGATGTATTCATTCCAGCGACATAGCGATGAGGCTTCAGTCCTTCACGGGCACCGAATTGGAAAATAACCAAAGTCTACAGGATTATCACGGATTTTTCTATTTAACCAAATTAGCGGCAATCAATTCTTTGGCGTCGAAGCATCCCGGATCGGTCGAGTACGTTTTTAAATTACGTAGGAAAAAATTCAGCATCGACGTGCTGCATTTACCTCCAGGTAAGTGCAAAGTAAATAGTCATGTGTATGTAGGGGATATAATATACAAGGTGTCCAAGAATATGTGAGCAATCTCTCGGATTCATATAGAACACACAAAAACAATGTGACAAGTTTATTTAAAATGTTTTCTTAAAATCCCTCTTTACAGAGATATGTGCCCTTAAAGGATGCCAGTGAAAATCGGTTTTTCTTAAATAACTTTATATCACTTAATATAATATAATAATGTTAAATACCAGTTAGGACTTTTTATGGGGTTTTTCAATTGGTGGCTTGCTATGCCATTTGGCTTGGGTCACTCAACCCAGGCTGCACGAATATTTAAGCTTCAAAGAAGAGCTATAAAGGGTGATTGCTGAGGTGATATTCTGGGATGATGCCAGGCGCCCCACAAGAGAAGCTGAGGTCATGACTGCTGCCATGCAGATACATCTCTCAGGTTAACTAGTATATAGCCATAAAACCCACATCTCTTCAATAAATCATTTTTTCATCATTACCACAAGATCAAATATAACAATACGAATAAAGTTATCATAGACTAGAACGCTCACGATTTCAGCAAACTATTTCGGACCAAAAAATGTTATAATGCTTTTGCAGTAAAATTAGGGTTACCCATGATACATTTAAAAACGGGTAAAACTTACATTCAGTTGCACATGGCTGGGATGTCTGATTTTGATTTAGATTCTTTCTGAAATTCAGGAATCCTTCTCAGCCTGACAATGTGTGAAGTATCCCAGTTTTGTGACTTTATGTTTATTGTGCAAAATCTGTGTTTTTGTCAATGATAACTTTTTTTGGTTGGATAGAGTCTAAATGTAAATGTTCAGAGAAAAAAATGTATTTGTAGTGGGGGTACATTTGGTATTAACAATTTAGGCCTTGTGCTTTTTAACTATTTTAAAATTGTGTAGTTTTTATACAATTTAAATTGTGACACGTCGGTAAATGTAAATTGTTTTTAACCGTAATATATGAATTTGAATTTCAATTTGAATTAAAACGGTATTCTTGTAAAACATTTGCCTTCCTTACTTCGGCAGGAGCGGACTAACCCTTATACAATAATACTAATTATTTTTACACCCTGTATAATAAAGGAATAAAAATATCATATTTAAATAGCTTAAGCCCTTGGCTAAAAAAGTTAATTCTGTCCTATATCGAAAAAGTCAAGCGTTTTTGAAAAAAACATTTTAATTAAGTAGGGTTGTATTTAATAATTTTGTTTGTCGGTTCGACATAGGCTCCCTCTTATTTTATGCATTCCCTAGCTTTAATTATCGAAGATTAGGAGACCCTTCACAGTGCTGCAAAATTATTTTTTGGTTTTGCAAAAATAAAAGAATTTTTTTTTCTAAGTTTTTTTAGTACCATTTTTAACAGAATAACCTATTGTTTTTAGATGTCCCTACTGAAAAAAAAACTTGTTTTTGTCGAAAGCGCTTTAATTTATTGAAACCTAACAGGTAACAGTACTTTTTTAGTTAAAGATTTAAGCTACCCAAAAATACTTCTTTATTATACAGGGTGTAAAATAAATTAACACTATTGTGTAAGGGTTAGTACGCCCCTGGCGAACTAATAAGGGCAAATGTCTTACTAGGATACCATTTTAAAGGGGAGCACAGGAGACATATATTTTTATTACATTAAAAAATTATTTCATTATACTAAGTACTATAAAAGTTATTCAAGAAAAACCAATTACCAGCGGCGTCCTTTAAGGGCACATATCGCTGTAAAGAGGGGCTTTAGAAAAAAAAATTATAAGAAATTGTCACATTATTTTCACGTGTTCTATTTGAATCCAAGAGATTGCCCACATATTCTTGGACACCCTGTATTAGTTTTAGAACATAACAACTGAAAAAATTTATATTTTGCTCACATTCTACCAGATATACAGTGTGTCCACTAATGGACTTAACTATACCTATATATTTTTTTATTTTAAATACATATATCGAAAAAAATAGTTATTCTTTATAGAAAAAATGCCTAAAACCACCGCGAACATGTTATGACCCGCTTAAGGTGCGTAAAAAATAACGTAATATTAATAAAAATAATCAAATAGTAAGTATTTAAAATCAGGATTTGAATAGCAGGATTCCAATACTGCTATTTAAATACCAGGATTTAAATATCAGTATTCGAATATCAGTATTCAAATACCGGTATTTGCATACCAGTATTTGACTAATAGTATTCGAATACCAGGAATTAAATATTAGAATATTTAAAAACGATATTCAGAATCCAGAATAGCAAATACTGACCAAAAAAGTATTCTTTCGAATACCGAATACCAAACAAATAGATCTATTCGAATAGTATTCGAATACCAGCCAAATCTATTCTGAATACTATTCAGAATACCACCGAGTATTCGAATACTACCCAACTCTGATTTTAGGGCCCTATTAAATATCCTTGCAACAAACTTGAAGTTAACGGTTAGCTAAAAAAATATAAATGCAGTTCAATTTTACAAAATTGCTTCGATTTGATTAAATTTGTTTAAAAGTCAGTTAGTTGGAACTGCTTTTAAGAAATATTGAATCAGAATAATAAAAATCTGTATCATACAGGATTAATTTAAAATTTTACAAAAAGTTTAAAAAATTTGAATAGGAGGCCATGACTTGGTATTTAGGCATAACTTTTGATTCTAAATAACTTTTTTATTTACCATTTTGTTGTATTTAACAAGGGTACTTTACTCTTAAGCAGTTTTTGCCTGTTTTGATCTACTCTGTACATCATTTAACTTTTAATAAAACTAATTACTGCTGATACAGTTTCGGACCATGCACCAACTTTTATGAAGAATAAAATTTTCTAATAAAGTGCAAAATAATTTTTTTGTATTTGTTGCACACTTAATGGATCACAAAGTACATAAATGCTAATTTTGGTATTTGTTTTTTCAGATATAGGAGATGATAAAGAAAACAAAAAGAGGCGGCGCCTTCTCTGGGGTGTGGAGGCAGCAGTAAGCATTTGTTGCAATTTTAGTGATATCGTACCTTCATCAACTATTTTTAATTATTTATTACAGAGTATTATATTTTGACATTGACAATTTAAATTTTTATATCAGTATTGAAATAAATTCACAATAATTTAATTTACGATAAAATATTTTTATTTCTTTCTATACTAGAAAAATAAAGTTCAACAACGACCGCAGTTAAGTAAAAAATAAAAATAATAATAAAAAAAGAAAATGGCTTAATTAAGTCCTATCAGACACAATTTGCAAGCCCAGGGCTCATGTTAAACTTTCCCTTTTTTTATACCCAAATAAAAATCTAATTTCTTTAAAACCTTCAAATCTTTGCTTTTTATTCAGGTATACAATGATAGAGGAAAGTGGGACATATTAATTAAAAAAAAAAAAAATTAAAAGCACTTTCCATGCCCTCAAAAATATAAAAATCTTTTTTGTCAAGCTGAGTCTATTGTCTTACGTATATATCTTTTCTTGTTTAAATAAAGGTACTGGCTAAATGACCACCGGCGGTTTTATGAGAATAAAAACGCCGACCGGCGGTTTTATTTATTAACGTATATAAAAACCGCTGAAAATGTTAATTGTGTTAAAGTGTTTCGAAATAAGATGATGACTTTTGAATGGCTACACTTTTAAAATACAGGGTGATGAAATTTAAAAAAGCTAGAAGTTAAGACATTTGAAACATAACTTTATTTGAACTTTTCTTTTAAAAATCACTCCAGAATTAACATCCTCAGGGCTTATCATCCCATTATAAAACACCCTGTATAATTTTGACCAGATCATACAGGATGATTTTTTTAATTTCTAATAGGCAGATGTTCCTGTGCGATGCACCTCTAATGGACGCACTCTAATTTATTTACAAGCCGGGCGGAAAATAGGTTCGATGACCTGGTAAACGCTAGCCGAGGCAGCCGTATTTGTTGAAACAGATATACTGTGCCCGTCCATTGCGCTTCTAGTGGACGCACCCTGATTTATTTACATCGCAGGTAACACACCAGCGGTCCGGCCTGTCCGCCCGTCTGTCTCTAGTGTACGCGTAATTAAATTTTTCTTAAGATATTTTCAAAACTTTGGTGTTATGATAGTAAAAAGTTGCAAGTTTATTATTAAATCGCCCCGCATCCCCCTACATTTCATAAGCGGGACGCACGACTGCGGGCTCGTTGCGGTTATGTGTGGCCAGACCTTTATCTGACGGTCAGCTTGTAATTAAAATTGATTTTCAGTGTGCAACAGCGACAAGTGATACTGCTGTTTACAAATTCGTGAGGTAGGTTTTATATGCTTGGTACCTTTAAAAGAAATAAACACACATTGAGAGCACTGAACGCTTTATTAAACATAAAACTATTTACAGAAAGTGATTTTAATAATTAAAGATACGGAAAATAAAATAAAACTAGATCAAAGTTAACACTAGTAGATATTTTTTATCATTACCATTGGCAGTGCATATACAACATACTCTCTTATAGACACATAGTTAACTATTATATTTATATTTACTAAACATCTGTCAAGCTTAAACATTTATATATTATAATTATATTATGTCTATTTAAATTTATGGGATTTTCACTTGGGGTAACATATGCTGCTACATAGTACTTTTGATTTCATTTCATACAGAACTAAAAAAGTAGTACCTCTTGGAGCTCACATTCTACAATAAAACATACTTAAGTGTTTATTAAGAAAACGGTCAATTTAACAGCAGGAACTCCAAAATATACAGTGTTCACCAAAAGTAATAGAGCCAAAGTCGTACAGAAAACTGTCTTATAACTAAAATAACGGAATTTTTTAAAAAATTAAGCCTTAAGAATAGTTATTGCAAATTTTTTTAATTATACGATGGTTTTAAAAATCTGTTATTGAGATTATAAAAAAAAATAAATTAATTAAAATCGGAAGGTAATTTAGGAAGTGCCGCTATTTTATTTGCTTTTAGGCACAGGGCACTAAAACAAGTATGTTATTATGTTCAGTAGCGTAGATATTTCTATTTTCTGGGAGGGTGAAAGTAATGCAATATTCCTGTATTAGGAAAGGATTTTGAAAAGGAATAAAAATTTATCCAACAAGATAATATAGAGAATGTTAATAGTTTTGCAGATAATATATTACAGATGCTAAAATATTGTTTGAAAATTCCTGGTAATGATGGTCTCTATCTCCTTACCTAGGCTAGTGATCATATCTACAGTAATGTTACTTTTTTTCGGATTTACCAATGATGGTTTGTTAAAAATTATAACTTTTTTAATGAAAAAATCATTTTTACCCTTAAAAACCACCTTCACACCCTAACGCAATATTTTGGTCCGAAAGTGTTTTTCTTACATAGTTAGGATGCACTTAACAAAACTACATCATTAGATTGCTGCAAGGATTTTTTTGCAATCAGGAATTCCGTCTGGACTTATTTTATCGCTTATTTTTCTTTTTTGAACAAATCTGCCATTCTTTAATTATTACAAAGTCATGATTGTTATATATTTGAAAGTAAATGTATACCCTTAAAAGCTTTTCAAAACATATTTAATCTTAACAATAGCAGGAGAAAAAGAAACAAATGTATAACTAACGTGAAATGTGTCGACGCCTCTAGAGACTTTAGTGGTCGCAGAATTAGTTGGGAACGTCCTTAATAACACAGGCCTGCGAATACTTTGTGATTAGACAATTGTAGTTTTTTTGCAGTTAGTTTTGATGTATTAATAACCAAAGCAATAGTCGTTTGTCTCTATCGCGTACAGTTTTTTTTCTAAAAGATCATCGTATTATTTATTATAGTGATCGCCAAAAATGTCGAACCATATGAAAAACTTTTGTATTTTTGATTTCTCAAAAATTTTTATTCTTAATACCAATATCTGCATACACCGAAACTCACAAAACACTGATCAAAATTTAAATAAACCATAGCGTATACGAGGTAGGTGCAAATTAACGAATATGACACGGGAGAAAACTACCTTTATTTTTAACTTAGGAAAAAAAATTTAAAAACTTGTTAAGTATTAAAAGTTATGTCAAATAATAAAAGCAGAGCCCCCTATAAAAAAATGGAAAAAAACTTACTTTTCCTACTCCTACTTATCTTGTAAAGAGATTAGATAGAAATAAATTAACTGGCGTAAGTTATCCCTACTGCCCTCTTATTTCGGAAACATGTCAAAGCTTTGTTATTCTTTAAGCTTTTAAGGAAGTGATAAATAAATTTCTGGGAAATACTAAAGACCAAAATTTTGTGACAATTGTGGGGAACATGCTGGACAAATTTTAGGCCTTATGTTGCAATATGAGCAGAGGGGGAATAAAATTCACTTTTTACGCGCACTTTTGGACTAGTTTCCTGCAAACCTTGGTGATGTTAGTGAAGATAAGGGTGAGCGCTTCCACCAGGACATTACATAAATAAAGGAATTATATCAGGGGCGAAGGAATAGCAAAATGATGGCCGACTATTGTTGGATGTTGAAGAGGGATATTCCTATGGCCAAGTATAAGAAAAAAATACTAAACCGAGTTTATCGGGCAAAAGAGAAAGATTTTCTAAGAAGATCAAAGAGTATCTCGTGCTTCTTTTGCTATATTTTTTGTTTATTGTTGTAATCTTTTATGTTTATTTTGTAAATATAACTATAAAAATATACCCTATATAATTATATATATGCGTTATTATTTACGTAAATTTACTGTTGACCAAAAACCTTACGTGATAGAAAAAAATTGAAAACAGTTTTGGAATCAGAAACACCAAATTACCCAAGTTCAGTAGAGAAAAATCAATTGACATTCAATAAGGTGTAAACCGCAGACAGTGCCGTATTATCCATTAGGCTGACTAGGCTACAGCCTAGGGCGCCATAAAAAAAGTAGGCGCTAGACAGGGGAGTTTTTAAAATATCGAGCTCGGAGTAATTTCTCTGTGAATAAGGTGCTTTGCGCTGCGGAGGTAAAGACCTTTTTTTATCTTCAAAATTTTTTGAAAAGCAAAATAGGCGCTCCAGAAATTTTAGCCTAGGGCGCCTCATACCCTTAATACGGCCCTGACCGCAGACCTGTGTAATTCAATAATACACATTTTTCTGTATGCATCTGCAAATATACTTTTGGTAAACAATATTTTAAAATGTTATGACAAAAAATGTAAGATTTTCTCTTAAAGACATGTTACAAAATTTAACGATTAGCTAATTGTTATTGTAATACAGGATTGTTATCTTTTCACATATTTAGAAATATCCTTTGGCTTAGCCAAACATTTTCACATCGCTTTGGTATCTGAAATGTAATAAAATGATTTTAGTAGTTATATATAACTACAAATTACATTTACATTTAACGTCAATAGAATCTGTAACATTTATTTATATTATTTTTTTATTTAATATGGTATTTGTTTTACTAGCTTATCTTATGTCTTTGGTTTTCATGAATCCAATAAAAATCTACAAAATTCCTGGTCTAAAATGGGTTATGGTGGATCAGTGTAAATTAAGAAGTAAAATTCAACATTAAGCATTCAATACATATTTTTTTTAAAAATAACCGTTCAACTGTGTTAAATTAAAATATTTTTTTGCACTGCTTGCTTGTGTTACACTCTAATCAAGAAGTTAGTAATTTTCGAGTGAAAAGCAGTTTACCCAAAGTATTACTTAATCTTGCATTAACAGGTTTTAGCCCATTAACCATTAAGCCAATCAAAAAATGTTGGTAGCCCGTAAGTTTTCTCAAACTGTTCTATTAAAAATATCAAATTCTAGATTTTTTGTTACACAGTGCCAGAAATGTTAAACCATATGGAAAACTTTTGTATTTTTAATTTCTTGAAACAAAAATATAAATATTTTTTATAAAACTTTGTGCATACACCAAAAATCACAAAGCATTTCTTAAAATTTAAATAAATCATAGCGTATATGAGGTAGGTGCAAATTAACAAATATGACTCAAGAGAAAACTACCTTTATTTTTGAACTTGGAGAGAAAGAATATTTGGAAAACTTAAAGAATTAAAAATTATATTACATTTTAAAAGAAGAGCATCCGATTAAAAAAATGGAAAAACTTAATTTTCCAACTTTTCCCGTATAGAGATTAGATCTAACTAAATTAACTGCCGTAAATTACCTCTATTGCTCTTAAATTTTAAAAATATGTCAAATCTTCATTATTCCTTAAGCTTTTAAGTACATTTAGATCACTTTAAAAAACAATAGTAAATTTTTGCTTCTTTGCGGTTCAATAAGGCTAAAATTTAAAAGCCCTTTTAAATTAATGTTCTAAATCATTTTTGCCTTATAAAAAATGTTTTCACATTTTTAAGTTGATTATCGTATCTTCGTTTTTTATTTAGATTAACCCTAAAATAATTTTTTTAACGTCTATGAACTCTTTTTTATTACCATAATCCCAATTAAGTTTAATTTTTTAACATTGTAATAGAAAATTATTAAAATAAGTTTATGTTTTTTAAAAGTAAAGACGTTTTTTATAAGGCAAAAATAATGAGAAACATAAGGCTAAAGGGGCTTTTAAATTCAACCCTTATTGAACAACAAAAAAGCAAAAATTTTCTTTTGTTTTTTAAAGTGATCTAAATGTCCTTGGATGCTTTAAGAATAACAAAGCTTAGTAATTTCTTCGAAATTTAAGGACAATAGGGATAATTTACGGCAGTTAGTTTAGTTCGATCTAATCTCTATACGAGGCAAATTAGAAAAGTCAGTTTTTTAAATTTTTTTATTGGGTGCTTTTAAAATATGACATCATTTTAAACAAGTTTTCCAAATAATATTTTTTTCCAAGTTCAAAAATAAAGGTACAGTTTTCTCTTGTGTCTTATTCATTAATATGCATCTACCTCGTATACGATATGGATAACTTAAATTTTGTGTTTTGCGAGTTTTCGCTTATGCAGAAAATTTTACCAAAAAAAAATTTTTTTTAAGAAATCAAAAATTAAATAAATTTCATAGGGTTCAATTTCTGGAGGTCACTGTATAATACCAGCGTTTCTTTATATAGTTTTTTTAACCTACAAAATATGAAAATTAAGATCCACAGTTCCGAAAGATTTTTTGTAGGGAATTTTTTTTCAAGAATAGTTTTTTAGATCAACAATTTGCTAGTATTCCATAAAAAAGGTTTGTTATCAAAAAACTGTCGCGATAGGCCTCCTAATATTGATATTAAGGGCTCTAACTTTCACAATAAGTTTTTTTATCATCATAAATGATATTTTCACAGTACCGTTTTAAAAAAATCTATTTGTTATATACAGTGTGTTTATACTATAAGACAAAGATGTAAGTATAAAGCTGGATTTATAGATTGACGTTTTTGTTTCCGTTTGCCATTTGACGTTTTCAGAGAAAACGGTAAAGAAATTATCTGTTTACCGTTTTCATATACCATATCAAAAACCGACACGTCAAACGGCGATCAGTAACGGAAATGTCAATCTATAAATTCAGCTTAATACTTTAAATGGACAATTATCAAAATTATAAAATAAACTGTGGGCATTTATTTTCACATTTTGTATATACCAAATACGTTTGTATAATTTAACAAAAAAATCAGGATTTAGCATGTTAGAATGAAAAGCCAGATTTTTGTAGATTTTTATTCGAACAAAAGCATATTCAGTGCCCTAAGAAAATTTCAAGAGAATAAAGCAATTTTCTTAAAGTGCTAAGTTAATTCATTCAACCTATACGAGTTAAAATATAAACATTGATTTTTACACAATCACACTCTTATATACATCGTACCAAAGAGGGAATTATTCCTCTTAATAGTACCTAAGCAAAAATAAAATTTTAATATTAGAACAGCTCAAACCACACTTATTAAAAATTACCCCATACAGTTTATAAAAATAATTAAACACATCTGTTTTTTTTTCATTTGATTAAAATTAAAGTGAACGAAAAATTAAATATTTTAAAATAAACTTAAATTTAAAATGTATAAAAGAAATTAATAGTTTAGCAAACCCACATTTATTTAAAGTAACTGTGATTTCTGAGGTGTCAAACTGTATGTGGAAATTTAATTAACTTTTATTATATTTAACACATGGTAAAATATACATTAAAGGTACATTATAATAATGGTGAAGGCAAAATATATAGACTATGGAATGTAAAATATTTTTAATTTGATCCAACAAATAATCTAAGATTAAAAAAGCTTTTTTATAATTTAGAGTTTTGCACATAAAGATTTTTTTATACATAGATCTTAACAATATAATAATTTATAAACTAAAATGCTAGAATCAGTCATCTGTGGGTTTTTTAAAAGGCATGATATATTGTTACTAATTCTCAATAATTCCGATAAAGATTTTTAAATATTAACAGTTCTCTAACAAAGACAGGTGAGAGGTATAGATTTTGTTTAAGATGATAAATAAACACCTCAAGCTTTTCTGATAACAATCGTGCCTAAATTAATATAAAAATAGGAATAAATACTATTTTTTAAACCTTACTTTTAGGATATTCATAGTTGCTAGGTAAAACGCAAGCAATCGTTATTACTACCATTTAAAATTTGGAAAATAAAATGAGGTCCGAATATATTTTAATCCACTTTGGTCGCGAAAATATTTAAAATAAATAAAGTTATTAAGGGCGGAGACACTTGTAAAATGTTGATTTTTTCTTAATATGTTAGTATAGTCCTTTAAGAACACTTCACAAAAAAGCTAGAACATAATCAGTATTTTTTACTTTACAAAGTCGGTAAGTCACTATAATCATTGAATTTTTATGTACCTATTTAAACTTTGAACGCAGATACCTGTAAAATGTTTTATTATTTTGGCTCACTATTACCCCCATCATTTTTGACCTCACTTTTTGGACACCCTGTATATGTTGTTTAAACAATACAAATAATTATTTTCCCCCTCTAAAAGGATTCTAATTATAAATATTATAAAAAAATAAAAAGGTTACGTCTTCACCGACTCGACTATGCAGTCATTTTTCCAAAAATCAATAAATCTTTTATTTTTGAAATAACCATAGCTTACGTAACATTTTTTAAAAGGATAAAGATTAAATTTTAAGATTGTAAAACAATATACGTGGTGTTTCTTTTAAAACAACACAGTTGCCCTGTATCGGAAAATCGGCCATTTTGTTTTTATGTAAACGGAATGTCACACCCAAATAAAGAGAATATGAAAAAAAAAACTTAAAAAACCTTGGAGTTTGTGTGAAAACCGCATCTTAATAACTATATTTGTTCTAAATTTATTTGCGATCAAAATGGGTCCAAATATAGTCGGACACCCTGTATTATCCTAAATACCTACTGTGTAGTATCACTAATAAAAAGGTTTGTCGCAATTTTTTTTCTGTTTCTGGATATTCTGAAAAAATCTATTCCAAATATTTCTACATACACTTTAGGTATGAGTAAACAATGTAATTTATTTCTATATTTCTATTTTAAAAAACTCTTCTTAAAATTTAACTTAGTTATTTTCATATAAATATATATTTCATTTTATATTATTTCAGGCTTTTTAAAAAATAGTAAATTTCTTTATCTAGACATACAAGATATTTATGGACAACCCCATTTATAGGATTAACCTTTAAAAATATTTTTACACTACAAACAAAATATCGAGACATTTCGATGACTTTTAAAATTAGAATCTACTAAGACAGTTGTTAAAATAGCGTCGGTATGGACATTAATTAAACAATATATACAAAAAACATAATAAAATTTGTTTTTTTTTGTAGATATAGTTTTTTACTTACACACATATAATATTTATTAAAAATGTCTATTTATGTGTTACGCACTTTGTAGCATACGCAATAAAAAAAAACAAGTATTTGGTGCTCTAAATGGATAAGTGTTTCCTAATATATGTATAAGGTAAATTTTGCATAATCTAACTCATTGATTTTATTTACAAAATGTTATTTACTTGCAGAGTTCTTGCTAGTCAACACTTACTTTTCAATTGCTCAACATTTTTTTCTTTTAAACGTAGTAAGACAATATTTCTAAAATGCATTTCTCACCATAATATATCTTAAAACATTAAATTAAATTAAAAACATCTAATAATATCAATTTAAAAATGACGTGCATATTTGTATTGTAGTATAGAATCTGTAAAATCTTCGCAAAGTACTTATCAGAATTTAAAATGTCTTTTATATTAAAAAAGTTATTGAAATGCCTTAAAATAATATTCAAAGTCAATGTCAAGAAATCCAAAATTGTTATTGCTTTCCACTGACTAAAAACTTTATAAAGTTTAGACCTTAAAATAAAATATTTTATATGATTTTTTCTTGAAGAGTTAAGTTCTTTATGTTTTTAGGTGGGTGATCTTAAAGTTTAAAACATATGAAAATATAAGACCTAACCATTTTTTTTTATTTTGTTATTGTAGACAAGGAGGCAGAAGGTGTGATTCATATAATGTGTTTTACATAATTTCTATTGTGTATTAAAATTTGATCTCTTTGAGAAATTTTATTTAGGTACAAAAATTACTGCTACTCTCCTTGTAACTGCACCTATTTTTTTGGCTTCACCTAAATAAGTCAAGCAGTCATTAAACTTTATGAGAAATTATTTTGATGAATAAATAATTATCGCTTTTTGATGTTTAAAAATTTTTGGACCATCGTTAATAACTTATTAGAAAAAATAGTTTTAGTTTATTTATTTTTTTACTGATGTCATAGTTTTTGTTTATTTCTATCAATTAAAAACGAAACAATATTTTGGACGCAAGAATAACCTAAATAACCTTAAAAAAACTTATTGCAAAACCAGTTTCACAAAGATAGAACTAGCTAATAAAGCTACAATGGCAGATGGTTTCAAGATGGTGGACCCGCTGACCCTAATGTCGTCCTTTTTCAAAAATGGTGCATCAATCACATGAATGATTCCGTTAGTACATTCAACATTGGGACGGAACACTGGAATCTTGAGTTCATTCCAGTGAATAATGAAAGCTAAAAGACAAAAAATCAAACTTTTAACTTTTTTTTTATATAAAATGGGATGCACTAAATAAAAGCATAGACATTGGTATTTACAGAAAGCATCTACGTAAATTTATTGAAGATAAATTTTACCACCATTTGTAAAATATAAAATTTTAAAACCCTGATGCTTTTGTTTTTATGGGTTAAGCCTTATGTTAAAATTTGAGCTAAATACTATTTTAATAAATAGGAGTCTCCTGATTTATTTTTTGGTAGTATGAACAACGGTCAATCTTTCCTTAAAATATTATGATTATTTTAACAGTTTTTAGGTACCTGTACCTATATGTATTGTATAAGCAAAAATGACCTAAATAAAATAATTTCATTAGGATTTTTAATATAGTAATAACAGTTACTTTTATACGAACTTAGTTCATATTTAAAGCTCAAGCTGTATTATTGCAATGTCTTATAACCCTGAGAACTAAAAACAAATAAGAAAAATTTAAATTTTCCATATTATAACTTGCAGCAAATACGTTCTTTTACATAATTCCCGAATTTACAGTACTATTTAAAAATTTTGTTGCTCTAGCTGTGTCAAAAATGTACTCTTACAATTTTAGCTGTTATAGACTCTTAACACCTATGTAGATATGCACTAAGGCACTGACTTAGGATTTGTACCAGAGCTTTTTTCGCTAGAACCAACTCAATATTACACTGCGCCTGTGTCTGCATAATATTACCGTTTTAAAAATAACAACAGTAAAGTTAGATTTATAAATTGCTTGTAGCACCAAGATAAAGTGTCCTCTTAACTAATTATATAGTATATAGTTTTGTTTTACAGAATTTTTGCAGTAGTGCTCAAAACGCTTTAAAGATTTATAAATTCGGTGCCTGTTCTTTCTCAACACACAGCAATTTACTTAAGATAATTTTATAATAAATTACAGAACCACATACTACAAAAAGCATTTTTCACTACAAATACATACCTGAACCAAAATTACGTTTTAAACCTAAAATAAAAAAGTGTGTGTTTACGAAAAGCAAAGGCTGATTTTGAGAAAATAAGCATAAATAAAAACAATAAATAAATAAGCAAAAAATAAGTGTGCTTTAATTAAAAGTGTAAATGTTGATCATTTGTCATAAAGTGTTTAAAAAAATGTGAATGAAAATCGGTGAGTAATATTTGTGCAATATAGACACAGGTGACGACATTTCTCAATTTCAGTGGACTTACAAGACATATTTGTAAAGATTTAATTTTAAAAGTATTTACAAACATTTTTGTGAAATTCGTATGCTTGGTATTTATTATTTTAGCCTTATAAGCTTTTCTACCTTTATAAATAATTTACAGAGAAAAATGTAATTTCTAAACTACTTTTGGGCCTATATATTTAAGAAAAATCACACGAAAATTTCAAATCCACGGTTAATAAAAATTTCTACACAATCTTTTTTTTATACCAAAATATACGTTAGCATTCCTCTAAAAGTACCAACAAAAAATAGAAAGGTAAAGATGGGTCCAAATTTAATTGATTCTGAAAGCGATGCCGCCAAGTACACAAAAAATGATAAAGTAAAGAAACCCTTTTGCGAACAATGATTTATTGCAGCAAAAAATATTTAACCCGACGAGTTTCTAGTACCACGCCACGTGCCACCGGTTTTGTAGTAGCAGAGGCGAAATAAGAGAATGTTTTGTAAGTAGGTGATACGTGTTTTAGCAATGTATTTTATATTATTTATCTTAAAATATTTAATCAGGCTCTGTCCAAGGCGATGTGCATTCAAAAGGTTTGTTTACTTTATCATTTTTTGGGTACTTGGCGGCATCGCTTTCAGAATGAATTAAATATGGGCCCATCTATGATTACTTATTATCTTTAACATAAATGCAAAACAGTTGGTTAAAGTTTCTAGAAAATAAACTAAAATGCTAAGGACCGTAAGCCTAAGGTTTAAACCACACATTTTTTGTTTATTATTATTTATAACGACAGCGCTTACTATTAGTAATGTGCGTGTAAATATTTAATCTTTGCCTACCAAGTATAGCAAAGCTGGCCAAATCATTTTGTATGTAAGGCCAACCCACCTAGATATAAAAAGAAGTACGGCAAAAACAAACACAAAATTTATTACCAGAAACATACACTGTATATTGAAGGACATTTTAGTAACAAAAAAAAAGACCTGATCAATATAAGTCTACACCATTGGTTAAACCACGAATTGATACGACATTTAAAGCATTGTTTAAAATATATAAAGGTATGTATTTTGTTGTATTTTTATTAAATGCAATAAAATATTTTAAAAAATCTGAATATTTAGACATAAAATTGGTTTCTAGTTCAGAAATTTATTTAAGCTTAAGTCATTTGCCAAATTGCTGTGGCCCAATTTTTAGCAAAAAAGAATTCTTTGATAATTATTATTGTTTAAATGTTTTTTTGCTTTGCTTTTATGTAAGAGATAATAATTTAAGAAACCTTCCATCAAATAACTAAAAATACTGAAATTGAGACCAACTGGAAGCAAAAATACCACTGCAATATAATACAATGTTTGGCCCACTGTACAGACATAAACTTACTTGTATTACCGGGCTCTGAAGTGACTGGAGTTTCTGTATTATGAAAACGAAAAATATGTTGAACAAAAGAAAATAAACATAAACGTAATATAAAGCAAATAAAAAAAATATATTAGGATTTGTTATTGTGTAGCCCTACTTAAAATATTACATAATTATTTTTTTTTCATGAAGCTGTAAAAAAACATTACAAATTACGGCATTTTAAGTTAATTGAAGAAAAAAACTAAAATATTTCTATTAATAAATTGTGTCAAATGTATGAAATGCATCACCATAACAAGTTTACCTGGAAATCTGAACCACACCCAATGACATACCACTTACGTAACTGGTTTTTGGTCCAAAGAGATCCATAACTTTAGAATTAAAAAGTTTGTAATCTTTGTAAGCTCTTTATTATTGAGTGATAATACACGTTTGCCACATCTGTTTTTCTTTATAAAAATATTTTTTAGGCTTTCACAATAACAAGATACTGCCAGCAACAAATAAAAAGTTAAGAACTTGAGATACCCACGGTACGTTAGTATTTAGGCTTTCAGCCTTCGTGAAATGTCCTAAGATAAAAAAATAACTGAAAGTTTACTTTATTTTTATCATTATGCCGAATAATTTTTTTGCTAAGAGCATAACTAAACCAAAGAGTAAAACATATTAAACAAAAAATTATATACCTACAAACAATATTTTATTGTTGTTATATATTTATTTTAAAGCAATTAAATCATAGCAATGCCATAGGGTATTGTTTATTAAAACTAGGACTTATAATAATACCAAATCTTTTTACTAAATAAAACTAATTAATGTATCTTTAAATTTTTTTGGTGATTTTTGTTTTTTGTTGCTAACAATATTATACTTGATATACCCATCAGTAAATAATTAAAAATAACTTACTATTTTCCATTTTTTCCTCCACATAAAGTTTTAATGTACCTCTTATCACCGGTAACTCAACGGGGTTGCGAATGTAATTATTACCAACACCCATGTTTTGGTTACTTTCATTATTGGTTGTTAGTTGCTTAATTCTTTCCATGGTGAATACTTCATCGGCGATGACCAAGTGACGTTGCAGAGTTGTTGTAGCCTAAAAAAATACAAACATATTTGAGGAGGTGATCCGCAAACCGCAGTTTTTGAGAAAATTAAAAAAAAACCATCTTATGTATGGAATATTATATTTTAGATAGTGTTCCATACGACAGACCACATTTGGCATAACAAAACGCTTTTATTTTCTTGAAAAACCATACGAAAAAGATCCTTGTATGGTCTGACGGCTGAAAAAATATTTTAAATATAATATTCCATACATAACTCGGTTTTGTTGATTTTGTCAAAAACTGCAGTTTGCAGATCACCTCCTCATTTATTTGTTATAAGATCGAATTCGGTAGCTCTACACATATCTATACTAAAGAGGTAAAGTTTGTAACTTTGTGGGTTTGTTTGTAGCCGCTAATCTTCGAAAGTACTAAACCTATCATTAAAATTCTTTTACAATTAGAAAACTACACTATTTGGGAGGGTTATATTACTATGATTAAACAAAAAGTTCAGATAATAACCCCCAACAAAGTGGACACGGGTCAGCTATCCTGGATAAACTATAAGTAAAATTCGATATTGACGTTACTATTCTTAACGGATTTTAATGCGGGTTTTTAAATAGATAGAGTGATTCAAGAGGAAGGTTTATATGTATAATAATATCAAAAAAAAAAAAACTATACAGAGACTTTAAAAAAATTGTTTACATTTAAAATTCGATATTGATGTTACTATTCTAACCGATTTTGATGCGGTTTTTTTAAATAGATACAGTGATTCAATGGAAAGGTTTACATGTATAATAAGATCCAAAAGAACATATACAGAGTGTTAAAAAAATATTACATTTAAAATTCGATATTGATGTTACAATTCTCAACGGATTTTGATGCATTTTTTTAATAGATAGAGTGATTTAAAAGAAAGGTTTATATGTATAATAATGCCAAGAAAAAACATATACAGAGTGTTTAAAAAAATATTTTAACATTTAAAATTCGATGTTGACGGTACTATTCTCAACGGATGTTGATGCGGTGTTTTTAATAGATAAAAAGATTTAAAAAAAGGTTTATATGTATAATAATGTAAGAAAAACATTTACAGAGAGTTTAAATAATAGTTTACATTTAAAATTCGACATAGACGTTACTATTCTCAACGGATTTTGATGCGGTTTTTTTAATACAAAGACTCATTCAAGAGGAATGTTTATATGTATAATAATATTAAACAAAAAAATAACATATACAAAGTGTTTAAAAAAATAGTTTACATTTAAAATTCGATATTACTTAACAAATTTTGATGCGTTCTTTTTTAATAGATAAAGTGATTCAAAAGGAAGGTTTATATGTATAATAATATAAAAAAACATTTACAAAGTGTTTATCAAAATAGTTTACATTTAAAATTCGATATTGACGTTACTATTGTAATTGAAAAAAGGGGTTTATAGGAATTGTGCACAGCTATCTATGGTTTATAAAACATATGGAATTGCCACACAGGGTGGGTCAAAAAGATGTTATATTAAAAACCCTTAATACTAAAATGCATTCTAACTATGTTATTATACCATCTAGAGGTTTACAAAATTGCTTAAATATAAATATTTTTGAAACAATTATTAGTATTTAAAAAAATATTATACAGGGAGTACCAGAAATGTTTCATTAAGGATCTTATCATTATTCAACGGATTATGATGCGGTTTTTTTTATTAGAAAGAGTGATTCAAGAGGAAGGTTTATATGTATATAATAATATCCAAAATCTTCATGATATAGGGAAAGGGAATTGATTTACTCCGAAAATATGCATTCGAAGCTGCGGGCAAAAGCTAGTTATTAATAAAGTTAAAATAATATTTAAACATATTATAACACTAAAATTCATAAAAGACTTGGAAATTTGCGGTAAATAAAAAGGAGTAATTTTATAGAGCACTTTCCAATTTATTTTCTTTCCATGAAAATTCGTTATATTAAAAAGTTAAAAGAGTGCTACGCATTTTTTTAAAAATATGTTCCATGTTACTTACATGGTACGAAAAATCTCTCATAAACAGCTTCTTGATAGCCGATGGCATTACAACTTTAGCGTCTTCCCATGCCTTGTTTCGTGGAACGAAGTAGGTAAACCTCTTTGTGGTGTCGTTAAGCTGATTGTTGAATCCTTCTAAACTGCCCAGCCAAAACGTTTGACTAAAAAGAAAACATGTATTAAGTAGTTGTAGTATAGGAGTACCTCTAGAAATTTCTATATTTTTGTTTACGTATTAAACACATTATAATACAATTACCCTTAATGGCATCCGCTCTGAACTTCTGTATCCGTTTCTTAGTTATAAAAACTAACTGTCATATATTTTCAAAAAATAACAGTATTTTAATAAATTTGTTTTAAGTTAAAAAAATAGATTTTTTTTCACCATCTGATTATTTATAAAAAACAGTTTAAAGTTCGACAATTTAAAAGACCTATACCTAACACCGAGTCAAACAAAAACAACTAGGCAAAGCTGTAAGCGAATATAGATATTAGAGACTTACTGCCTTATTAGGATTGGATATTATTTAAACCGATCTTAATTACAAAGTGCCTGAACTCATATTTTAGAATTATTGCACATCATATTTCAGTAGTAATATTTATAACAATAAAGATAAAGAAATTTTGGTTTAAGTCAAAATTTATCATGTAACACGGATAGCGGTTGTTATTATGGTATTTTTTCGAGGTTTTACACAATTACAGAAATACATTTAAAAAGCGAAGTCACAAGTATTTTCTACCCCAAAATCTTACGATTGTAGTGGACAGATGTTCGGTTACACGAACTTAAAATAAGACACTGCTAAGACCAAAATCGACATAAATAAAGGCAGGCACTATCCTTATTAAGAGAGTCCTTATTCCACCATGTATCTGGGTAAACTCGGATATTAAAATAATGCCGATATTATAAGTGACTAGCCTTATTTCACTGTGCAATATTTATCTACTATTTATATCAACGTGGCCGGATTAAAACTTATATAAAAATATGTGATAGACTTTTTATGAGTAACCTCTTAACGGGTACAGTCTTACATAAAAATTATTGACCACGTAGCTACAAACATTTTTCTTGTACTTTTACAGCGCGCATAACCTAAATTGTTCTGACAATATTCTACCACGACAACTACCTTAAAATATGAGTTGAGAAACCTTACAGAAGTTCAAAATAAACAATAGTTTATTTAAACAGTGGCCATTTACGATATACCTCGATTAAAAATATTCAATATAATATTCTTTAATAGTATATTACATTACAAGTGTGGAAAATGCCTATTTCACACGAGTGGGAATATTGTAGCAAGAGGCGTTAGCCGAGTGCGACAAACCCACGAGTGTAAGAAAGTCATTTTCACACGAGTACTGTACACTATTTTTCCTACGACCACAAATTATTCACCAAAAAAAAATAAATTAAAGTTTGTCTGTTCAGAAAAAATAAAAAACAATTGAGAACTTTGCAACACTAGGGTGATATTTACTTTGCAACACTAGTGTGATATATACTTTTCCTCACTGCTATATAATACTGTTTTGACAATATTTTTACATCGAAAATCACCTACCTAAAAGCATTATATAACTTTTATCATTTTGGAATTTAAAAAGGCCCTCACTTAATAAAAATTGTATGGTTTTGTTAGGTAATAACGCTAATAGTTTAATACGGTTTTCTGCTATTATAAGGGTTTTTAAAAATTATCGATTCTTACATATTTTAGACACTCTTCTAAATAAAACGTAAGTGGTGCATATCCAAAATATTCCGTTTTTAAAAAATATCAGTAAATAAACTTACGGGACCGGGGAGTGAAAAGGTGTGCTTGGTGGGGTAAAATTGGTAAAACTAGTTAATGAAACTGAACATCACATGTAAAATTAAGTAAAAATAACAGTTTTTCCTCATATTTTTAAGAAAAAATATAAAAAATATGAAAATTGTAAATGCATAACCTAAAGTCCTTAAAGTAAGGAAAAACGACTACCAAACGTCAGTTACCATGCAAAATATGGAAAGCATTTGGCAACGTCGGAAGGGTCTGATTCTATTTATGAATGGATAAAAGAAAGTGGATTCATAAAGTGTGTATTAGCCTTAGGTTTAATTAGGGATTAAAAAAAAGATTTAACTAGTTGTTTGAGTACACGAAGAAAGAGAGGAAGGAATTTGATCTATAGGCTTTTTTTCTCTGGCGCTTTAGGTCGAACGGTCAAGCGGCAAGGCTGCCTCTATAAAGTACGTGCTCAAAGGTAGAAGGGAGATTTTAAATTTGATCCACTTACCTGACAACACTGTGCCAGTCAGTGAAAGTTGTTTTTTGTGGTTATGTCTATTTTTGTTTATGTTTTTATTTTTTCGTAAATTTTAATAAATATAAAATAAGATGATTTTCGCTAATTTGGGTTCTACCGTTTAAGGTAAATAAAAAGTTTTTTTACTGTCACTACAATAAATATGTCACTTGCAAAACCAATAGCAGTTTTTAGAATGACATCATAATATGTATCACACCAGTGTTGTAAAGTACTTTGCAACACTAGTGCTGTAAAATACTTTGCAACACTAGTGTGATATAACGCATTTTCTATGCATGAAATCAGTGTGCTATTTGCTATTTTCACAAGTGGTCGTAGGAAAAGATTTTTATATATTTCAATTCATAAATAAAACGGCGTTAAACTAATCCACCGTATTTGGTATATTTCTCTCAAGATTGACTTAACCGAAATAGAGTTGCTCAGCTGTAATTTATTCAATACAGAGTTTGAGTCTTATACAATCGGTTAAACATTTTCATGGAAAATTATACCTATAGTTTTTCTAAAAATCTTATTTTCACAAAGATCTTGTTATTTTAATCTTCTTAAACTTACGTCCAATGTTTTAATTTTCAGGATTTTTTTCGATTTTAATTAAAATTCATGGTATACCGGGTGGTGGGTCGCCGAGCAGAATGTAGGAAATCCCATTTGAATTTTAAGGAGTTAATTATCTCTCCTCAGGTAAAACAACACAGATAGCAGCCACCAGCAAACAATTTTTTATAAGGTTGTCACTGATTTATTAACACTTTTTCTCGTGTCAGTGACAACATTGATTTTACCTGGTGCCTGTTTTAGTCCAAGAGCCCGTGAGCGGCAGCTCTTCGTCATTTTGTGAAAGCTAAAAGTTTGTCAGCGCATGCTCCAAACATAGGTAGAAGCGATGGGTGACTATGAAGTTTGATTTATAGTGGCTTTGGCAGGTACCCGGTACCAAAGGTTAATAAATTGAAACTTACCTTCATTTTGTAAAAGCTAAATTTTATATTATGTTACATGGATACCTATTAGAAGATATTTTCTTAGTCGCCAGACAGTTTTGACAGCCAAACATTTTGGATTGCCTCAATGGTACGAGGAAGTCCAATATTTCTGTTATTTAACAAGATACTACAAAAAGTCTTATATAAGATTTGTAGGGTTTCCAAATACGTATGTTCTAAAACTATTTCGATGTATACAAAGTGTCCCAAAAAAGTTATTGCTGTGAGGTGAGTTTTTTTAAATTGTTTTTTAAAACACTCTGTATACATCAAAATATTTTTGGGACATGCCTATTTAGAAACCCTACAACTCTTATACAGGCTTTTTGTGATATCTTGTTAAATAAAAGAAACATTTTTGTGTCTGTCTGCAAGGGGTTCAAACTGTCAATCCTGTCTGCCGACTGGGAAAATATCTTCTTATAGCGCCCAAGTAACATATATTTAATTCAGCTTTTACAAAATACAGAAAGTTATTTTTCAATCAATTAACCGTTGGTAGGACCTTGTCAAAGCCAATATGAGTCAAATTTCATAGTCTCCCTTCGCGTCTATCTCATAGATAACCTACATTTAGATCCACAGTGGCAAGAAGCATTTTTCGGATTTTTAAGACCTCGCGCAGTAAACAAATCGAGAGTGGACGAACATGCGCACTGAAAAGCCGTGGCAAAATACAAACACCGGCACCCCGTGCCCTTCGTCCGCGGTCTGACCGTGACCCTCATTAGTCACCTTACTCTGAACGAAAACCAGGACACCGTCGATAAATTCTTTCCGATAATGCGGATAGTCTGTTTGGCGCCAGGCGCGTTCACCCTCGATTTGCTTGCGCACAAACCCGTTTTTTCGCCCATGAAAAGTAACCTTTATTTCACGCAGGTAATAAACATTGGCAATACATCGAGATCAGTGGTCTATCTATGTTAAGAGCATGCGTTGACAAAATTTCAGATTTAACAAATTGACGAAGCTCTACCGCTTACGGACTCTTACTCTATTTGATTTTACCTGAAGCGAAAATTTGTTAATTTGGCATTTACATTTAATTGAATAATTCAAGATTCGCTTATTAAAATTTTTTAAAACTTGGCAGGAGGGCTTGTCTTAGTCTACATACTTAAACTCAATTGGGCTGACACTACGTGTATATGTTACATCTGAATAGTTTAAATCTTAAATCAAACAAAAAATTCGTTTTAGGTTTTAACAGTAGGGTCAAATGGGGCTTTTGGAAAATGTGCAAGTGTAATGCATTTCGATCGGTGCTGCCATCTTTGATATGATACTAGTATTACTTTAACTTAAAGCTGGCCACTGGGCCACCGGTACATACCGTTTTACCAACGGACGAATGAGTGACATTTCATTTCGCGGCAGGCCTTCAAAACACGAAGTGCTTAAGTTTATAATATAACTTTTTATCGAGTTTCATCTGCATTTCCAATAAAAAGTTGTTAATTTGTTTTTTGTTTAATGGTTATGTCTTGTGTTATAAAGTTATATAAAATATGTATTTATAACACATCTTTATCTTGCATGATACAGCTGCTATTACATTTGCCCCAGAATTTTGCTGTTTTGGGGCAATTGCAATATGGGCATTATTACATTTACCTTACCCCTACTTAAAAATTCTTATTCTTTCCGGATGGTGCGTAATTATGTTAGGTAAAAAGAAACAGGCCCCCAATATTCTGAGAAAAAATTCAACTTAGATAGTAATTAGGAAAGGAAACATTAGTTTTATTACTAAAGTTTATAACTTTTGATACAATTGTCCGATCTCGTTAAAATAAAAATCACTAGAAAAATCGTTTTTGCACTTTTATTACTATTGCCTCGGTCTCCAATCTATGTACAGTTTAATAAAATTAGACATGATTATTACATTTGCCCCTTTTAACGGGGCAATTGTAATAATCAGGGAGTGGTATATAGTTTCGAGCCTCATGATGAAAATATACTTTATCCATTTTTTTTAATACTTAAAATAATAGTCTTTAATATGCTTTAGGGTACAAGTTTATGTTAATTCTTGTTTATCAAATAGTAATTTATGTAACAGGTGCATAAGTGATATTTTGACGAATGGGAAGTTTGACACCACGAGGCTTTAGGCGAGTGCGGCAATCCCATGAGTAAAAAATGACACTTTATGCATGTGTTACATACTATATTTTTTCGACGACCATATAAAAATTTCCCAAAATACCATTTTATACATGTTTTATTTATCTAAACTCAATAATTTTAATTTTTGCAGCACAGCCATTATATTGCAACAAAAAATTATAGCCTCATAATTTTTAAAAAGACAATTATTCTCTTCATAACTATGCATTTATTACTTTATTTTAGAAAATTGTATGTACTTACTTTTTGGAGAAATAATACTAAAACAGTATAAATTTCTTTTCAATTTCTTACTCAATAAAATTCAATATAACGATTAATTTTTAAAAATTTCTATTCAATTTATTTGCAACTGTCAAATTTTAAAACTAGTGACACATGAACTAAAAGAAATAATGACGAAATCAAAAGTAACTTGACCGTTTGGTTTAGGTGACGTCTCGTTTACTGTTAGATTGCCTAAATTGATATTTTAGTTTATTGTAGTGGGAACTAAAACAAAACACTAATTCAAAGTGTAAAAAAGCTTCAAAGTGTTAAAAAAAGTAACTTTTTTTAACACTTTATGTAGTGTACTAGAATGGAGTACTTTAACTTCATGTTAACGATTTAAAAAACAGCATTTTTTTAACAGTTGTGAAAAAAGTAATTTAACTATATGAGTTTGTATTTATAAATTGAGTTATCATACTCGCAATTACCCCACTTTGCCCTAAGTAATTTTGTTAAAATTAAAAAGTAAATGTTGACACATTTTATCTTTTACTTTTTTGCACTTTCAATTACAGATGTCTCGTCAGCTCTGATGCAGATTTAATGGAAATTCAAAACCAACTTTGCCTGTAAATTAATCAGTTAGCCGAAGTGCTAAAAGAAAACAAAAATCCGCAAAAATAAAGCTGCCGGCACGGAGGCGGTTTGTGTTCGCGGAGGTGGGATAAAAGGTTGCAGGAATTGATTAAAAACAGGGATATAATCCGCTTTGTTTATGCACTGTAGCGTCTGAAAATAATTATATTAAAAACATTGTGTATTAAGCTAAAAGGTCGAATTAATATGAGCTAAATGTTTTTTGACTAAGGGTAACTTTTCTAAGGGTAGGGTTGTCTTGTTGTTAAAACAATAATTTCTGCAGTACACGGTGTATTATTATTCAAACAGTGAGATCGAATCGAACTTAGAAACGTGTTCTAATTGGTAGATTTGATGGTTTCGTTTGAAATTGACCAATCTGAACACGTTTTTAGGTTTGATGCGATCGGTTAAATCGGATTCAGTTTAACTATGTACCTCTACCTAAGTGGCTTTTGGTCAATTTTTTAAAAAATTGGATATCTTGTAGATCTCAACTTTCTGTATGTTCTCATGGGCACAATGTCCGATCGCTTCTAGTTTCAGAGTTACAGAGCCTCAAAGTTGGATATTTGTTAAGTTCAGATTACGAGTACCTACCTCCTATGCTTTTAATTTATTTTTTATCTTAAAGCTTCTACAGAACATATTTTGATAAGTATTTATATGATATTATATAAAATAGTAACATAGATGTAATGTTTTTAGATAGGATGTTTATTCTAATAGCAGTGGCGTCGAAAAATATAAAATTATTAAAAAGTTGCCTAAAATACAAAAACTCCAAAAATTACATTGTAACCAAGCAACTCTTATTGCAGCATTTGGGAACAACAAGAAGATCTGCTTCAAAATGGCTATACCGAAGATACCATAAATAAATTAATTAAGGAATGTAATGTAAAACCAATAGTACGACGAAAATATTAGAAATGGTATAATTTATTGGACCTAATCTTGTCCTTTTTATAACTGAAGACAACTTTTCACATTTTGTACATAAACTTAAAAAGAATCCTTGGTTTTATTATTAATTTATTTTATTGCTGTCCACAACTATTATTTTATTTATTCAGTAAGTAAAATAATCAACACAACAACAAAAATATATACAATTTTTATCGTAACTCGTAAGCAAATTACCCTAACCAAAATAAAAATAAAAGCTAAAATGAAAAAAGCTGGTTAAAGATGATTTCATGCACATTTAATTTTTAGCTTGTATTTTTATTTTTGTTAGGGTAATTTTCTTATGGGGCATCGTATAAATTGTGTATATTTATGCAAAATGTAAAAAAATAGTAAACTGTTTATTAAATTAAATTAAAACTGATAAAATAATGGATATATGGATGATGGATAGCAAAAAATGAAACGGTGTTTTCAAGTTTATGCAAAAAATGTAAAAAATTGTCTTCACTTATGAGAAGAACATTAAAAG
The DNA here is from genome assembly GCA_014170235.1 of Listronotus bonariensis. NCBI lineage: Eukaryota > Metazoa > Arthropoda > Insecta > Coleoptera > Curculionidae > Listronotus > Listronotus bonariensis. The sequence goes on from JACEGR010001473.1 coordinate 155,070, forward strand.
GATTAATAAATTTAACTATTTTTAAATATTTTTACCCTTTTTTGGATTTAATTATGAAAAAATTATTAGAAATATACTAATGCAACACCGGGTGTACCGGCAAAAACCTATTTTTAAAATTATTTGCTCTAGTTGTCAGAAAAAACAAACGCATTTTGACTTAAACAAATAAAGTTTGGTTAAATAAAGCTGTTTTGGTGAATAAATTGGTACATTTTCCCAAAAACAAAAAAAATAAAATGACTGATTCACTTTTTTTTAAATACATACTTTAAAATTTGCATTTAGAGTTGGAATTAAATTCTAAACACTTTTTATTCTTAAAGTTTTTTTGATACTTTTTGATCTAACCCCACTTTTTGTAATTCTATCTTATTTCTTTTTAATTTCCGTCAGAAAAAAATTGTAATTTCCCTTAATTAAAAAAATCCCATATGTTGCGAACTTTTTGCCAGTCACTGTATGAATAATGGAAATAATAAAAAAATAATATGAATTCTAGTCTGTTTAATTTTCGTTGACAGACCCTATACCCTAACTTATGTTTATTTAATTCTTCTCGGATGACAATTTATCACGGCAACGTTTCTAATCAATTTATTGTATCTATTTATTTTACTCCTGCACACAAAAGGCATGTCTATTTTTACAGACTTTTCGTTCTTTTTGGAGCTTTAGCTAATTGATTAATTTGGGAGCAAAATTTGTTTTGAAATTCCATTAAACCTGCATCAGAGCTGACGAGACGTGTTTACTGCAGAGTGAAAAAAAACGGAAATTTGTACTAGTTTATCGCAGAACCTGGTTTTAATTATTTACCCAAAGTAGAAAATAAGAACAGGACTATTTATGCTAAACTGAGTTTTAATTAAAAGGTCGTATTTATGACGTCTATCATTTTTGATAATGATTTTTAAATACAGGGTGGCTTATCATTTTGACCCATTTTAATCTCAAGTATCTTTAGAACAAACTTAGATTTTTTTAAGTGTCCTATTATATCTTTGCTACTTTCTTGTAACACAAAAGTAAAATGACCAATTGTCCGATATATGACACCTCTTTTATGTTCAATGGAACACCCTGTATATCTTTTAAATATTCATTACATTAAATGTCTGGCCTTTAAAAAGATGTGAAGTAAGCGAGGGTTATAAAAAAACGGATTTACTGAAAATTCAAAAAACTGACTGCACAGCAATTAAGAGTTTTATTTGAAAATAAATTGTGGGTTTAAAGAAAAAACTTAAAATATTTTATGGTTTCAAAAATACTTACAATTAAATACAAAATTTGTAATGAAAAAGAAAAAATAAACCATCTTTTTTATGTATAATCATTTAATGAAAATTTATGGATGTCATAAATGTAACGAATCAATTATTTCTATAAAAAAACTTATACCATTTATAACTTAAAAATGTTCGAAAATTTTTTAACAAAATGTAGTTAGTGACTTTTACCTTTAAACCGACAAAATTTTTGCCATATGCAAGGTTACAAAAAAAAGGATATCATTAGCTTTACGTTATTTATAAAATATTAGTTGCAGTAAGGCTAGATTACTTTTTACAAACTTAGGTAAAAATATCTTTTTAGCCGTATTCCATACAAGGCTTAAAAGGAACCAAGCGACAAATTGGCAAAAATAAGTAAAAGGCACCATGCGGCAGAAAATGGTTCAATTTACTTCATGTAAAATAATCTAAATGCTAGTGCTACTTGAATGCCATCTTTAAAAATTATTTAAAAAAGATTAGGTTTCATCATTCCTTTATTTTAGTACAGCACCGTTATATTCTCTCTAATATCTCAAAACTTCAATATGGCGCTTGGTTCCTTTTAAATACGCGTAGTGCCTTTGTAACGAGAAGTTCATATGTCCAAAGAAATCGTACTTTAATTATTATAAAAATTTATTAAATGTCATTAATAAAAAAATATATTAAATATAATACTGACAAGAAATAAAAAATAAATAATTTCGAGTATCATAATTTTTGTGTTATATTTTATTTTATTATACAGGGTGTTTCAAAAAACATGGACCATCGCTCGTGGGGTAATTCTTTACTAAAAAACTTTAAAAAAATCCTATGCACATGGGCCCGAAAACGCATGGTTTCCGATATACAGGGGTTAAAGTTTCAATTGTTTTTCATTTTTTTTTAAACGACTTAAAAATCGGTGGTCACTTTCATCATTTTCTTTAGCTTTAAGTTAATTGTGAATTGTACAAAAACAAGGGTTTTGAATAATCATTGTGTCTTTACGATTACTTTTTTCATTACGGCGCTGAATAGGTACTTTGCACATTTTTATAAAATTAACCATATCTGCTAAGGGAAACCCTAAACGAAAAAATACCAAGAGGTAACTTTTGTAGCCTATGTAATAAGTTTTATAACTGGTGCATCAAAATTGGCAAAATTAGTGACGCACATAATTTTTCTCTAAATATATTTTTACAGTTACCCCGTACGCACGCCACTGCCGCAGCTGTAAGCAGATTTTTACTTAAAACTATGCACTTTTTTAATATACTTTAAAGTTTCAAGTTTCATTAAAATCGGTTAAGTGGATTTTAAGTCATTTGAAAAAATGGAAAAAAAATGAAACTTTAACTCCAAGTATATCGGAAACTATGCGTTTCCGGACCCATTATCGTGCGCATGCGGCAGTTTTGCATCCAACTTCACATTAGTCATCAAATGAAAAAAAACCTCACTTTTTAATTTGTCCCGTTTTGTGTGCTGTTGGTTGTGTGAGTGTGTTTTAAAGTTTTTTCACCTGTTTTTCCACTCATATTTTGTATAAAAATGTCAAAATCATATATGAAATTGACACTGATGACGTTCGAGGAAGCTTTCATCCTAAGTTAGGCAGTTATTAAGCCCGCTTAAATAGTATATTACATTACAAGGGTGGAAAATGACTTATTTCACACGAGTGGGAATATTGTTGCACGAGGCGTCAGCCGAGTGCGACAAACCCACGCGTGTAAGAAAGTGATTTTCACACAAGTAATGTACACTATTTTTCCTACGACCACAAGTTATTCACCAAAAAAACAATAAAAGTTGTTTGTCTTCATGGAAAAAATAAGAAAACAATTGAAAACTTTGCATCACTAGGGTGATATATACTTTTCCTTACTGCGATATATTATACTGTTTAACAATATTTTTATATTAAAAATTATCTACCTAGTCGCTTTTTATCATTTAAGAATTAAAAAAGATCCTCATTAAAAAAAAATATTGCATGGCTTTTTCAATGTAAATCCCATTAACAGTCTGATAACTCCAAATTTATTTTAAATAACAATGACAGCGATGACAGCTTTATATTATACTTTGCAACACTAGTGTGATATAAGGCATTTTCTATGTATGAAAACAATGTGCTATTTACTATTTTCACATGTAGTCGTAGGAAAACGTTTATATCGTGTTTCTAATCGGCTTCAGTAAAGTCAACCCAACTTATTTTTAGGCTTGACTTGAACGATTCAAGTCACTTTTAAGCGCGTTTATATCGCTTTTTTAAGCCACTTCTAAAAGCCGCTTTAACTCAAGCTAGCTTCAACTATTCGATATAAACGTAGTGCATGATTGGACGCAAATTATTCTGGTGACTCTAGGTAATGTTAGAAAAATACAATCGCAAAGTTTTAGTGACTAATATGAAAAATAAAAATAAAACAATTTGAAAAATTTCCATTTTGGTGTCTAACTATAATTTTTTAGGATCTTATTCCGAGTAGGTATCATAATTTTTGTATTCTATTTTATTTTGTTATACTTATAAAGGAAAAAGTTAAAATACCTGATTTTTACAAATATTTTTTTACTTCCATTAAATCATTTTTTTTTAACAATTTCGATTAAACTTGCATCAGAACTGACGACGGAAAGTCTGTATTGGACAAAGTCAAAAAAGCAAAAAGAAAACAGCACCAGTTTATTTTAGAAGTTCTATTCAATTACTTAGTTTTTAAAACGCAGAATTGGACAAGTTTTTATGAGAGTTAATTTACTGAATGTTTGTACGCCTGAGGTTTTAAAAACTTTTAAAATAAACGGTTTAACTAAATTAGTTTAGAAATAAGTTAAATAGAACTTTATGACATATTATCCACAGATGGAGTTAACAAGAGGACAAATGGACAAAAAAATAATTTTTCAGAAAAAAAGTTATTTTTCAAAAAATGTTTGTTTGTTAAAAAATAGGATTCACGAAGGAAAAATTTGATTTTGTATACAGGGTTTGTAAGACTTAAAAAACATGATTTTTCTCCAAGTGTTAATTACCTTTATTTTTAATTTTTAAGCAAAATGTCATTAGGAAATAATGTTTGTATTAGATAAAAACAATAATACTAAATTTTATTAAACTTCATTATTTGGCGAAAAGTCTTGATCACATTCGTTAACAGCTAAAAAATTGGGCTGTGTAGGAATTTGAAGAAAGCAGGTGTTTGAAAAGCAAATAATGAGAGGTTTTTGGACCATTTAATTCTAAAAATTTAAAATAAGTAATTTTTATTAACTGCAGAATTTGCTTCATAAAACTTTTTCGAAACTCCTGTTACATTAATAAAGTAATTCAAAATGCTATTTTTAATAAATTTTCTAAATGGTATTTTGCTTAAAAATGAATAATACAGGTAGTTAACTGTTAAAAAAATCTTGTTTTTTAGGTTTCATCAATCAATCAACCTTTTCTCTACGTGAATCCTATTTTTTATAAGCAAAAATTTTATGAAAAATAACTTTATTCTTGAAAAAATAAATTTTTGTGCCTTTGTCCTCTTATCAACCCCATCCGTGGACAGTCTGTATATTATGCAAAAGAAAAAGATTGTAAAATATGGGTTTTTTTTATCAAAATTTTATTTTTATAATATAATTTATACATAGTCGAAGAAGCCTCCAAGCGGCAGACCTTCCTTATTTTGTAAAAGCTGAAATTTTGTCGGTGCATGCTTCCAACAAAGGTAAAAGCAATGGGGGACTATAAAGTTTGATTCATAGTGACTTTGGCAGGTACCAGGTACCAAAGGTTAATGAATTGAAACTTAACATTCGTCATTTTATAAAAGCTGAATTTTATATGTTACTTGGGTACCTCTTAAAAGATATTTTCCCAGTCGGCAGACAGTTTTAACAGTTCCACCTCCTTGGCAGACAAACATTTTGGGGTTACCTAATGGTCCTAGAAAGTCCAATAATTCTTCTATTTAACAAGATATGATAAAAAGTTTTAAATAAAAGTTGTGAGGTTTTCAATTAGGAATGTCCTAAAAATAATTTGACGGATACAGAGTCTGAGGTAAGTTTTTAAATTGTTTTTGGGACACTCTGTATATATCAAACTATTTTTAGAACATGCCTATTTGGAAACAGTACTGACTCTTATTTAAAACTTTAAGTCAGATGTTGTTAAATAACAGAAATATTGGACTTCCTCAGACCATATTAGACCACCCCAAAATGTATGTCTGCCAAGGGGTTAGAATTGTCAAAACTGTCTGGAGACTGAGTAAATATTTTCTAATAGGTACTCAAGTAACATATTATCCAAAATCCGGCTTTTACAAAATGACGAATGTTAAGTTTCAATTTATTACCCTTTGGTACCTGGTACTTATTGCCAAGTCAAACTTCATTGTCTGCCATCGCTTCTACCAATGTTAGGAGCATATTCAAATAAACTTTCAGCTTAAAGAAAAAATGAAGGGCTGCCATTCACGGGTTTATACTCTAAGGCTACGGCTACGATACCAAGCTACTGCGGCTAGCGGAAAGCGGAAAGTCTAAGAGCGCTGCCTTTGATCTTTATGGCAGTGGCGAAACTAGCCACTAGTTTTTGGGGGACAAGCCTCAGTTTATAGACTATTTGCCAAAAAAACGAATAGTAAATACCCAATAATTTTTGGGGGCTAATCGCCGTCTTAGGGGATAAACCCCTTAATTGCGCCGCTGCCGCTCGAAACATTATCCGCGGAGCGTTTCTAATGTATATAAACTGGCTTCAAAACGCTGTTTACCACAAAATATTGTAGCCAGTACCGGCTGCTAGTACAGAGATATGAAACTTTTCGGTCAATGCTTCCGCTTGTTATCGTAGCCGAGTCATAATAGCTATATTAACCATAGTAAACTACTTGTCAGTGCCATTTTTTACGTCTTGAATTCAAGTATTCGCGATTCAGATTAAGGAGCACATTGTTGCAATTGGGTCAATTAGCTGATTAAGATATCTAGATCCAAGTTACCAAAAGTATTTACAGAAATTACCCTATTTTTGTATGTCTTAGCTAGAAACAGGCACTTTTAAAAACAACGTATTACTTTTCAGTTTTTTTGGCAAATTTCCATAAAACGAGCCGTTTTCCTGTAATGGCGCCTAAAACATTAATTATTTTTTTAAATTTTGTCACTAAAATTCTGGATATTTTAAACCACCATAAATATCAATATCTTTATAAAACGTGTAATTTTATTATTTTAAAAGAAAATTTTATGCTCTACAAAAAGGTCTCCTAAAAATTTCTGATAAATTCATTATTTTTAAAGTTATTCAGTGTTGAAATAAATTTTCATTTCAACAATTTCAACATTAAAGGAATATTTTTTGTAATAAAACAACTTTCAGTCATCTCCACATATGTCTTGTGTTTCACACCACAACTTGTGTGTATATGAACATGTTTAGGCAGTCATCATCAGTGCCAAAAATTTATAGGATTTAAAAGTAAAAACATTTTAAAATAAAATTACATTTTTATTCCTTATAAAAGGATTTTTAAAAACAATGAACTCCTTGCTCTTAAAGGACTGTTAAACATATAATTAACAGTCCAGAGCAAGGAGTTCACTGTTTGTTAAAAATTATTTTATAAGAAATAAAGGTGTAATTTTATTTTGAAATGTTTTAACCGCTCTTCACTTTAATTTTTTTGTGATGTTACGTGTGTGTACGTGATATTTTTGCGCTTTTTAATCTGATAAATTTATGACGCTAATGATGACTGCCCAAGCAGGCGAAACATGTTCGCATACACACAATTTGTGGTGTGAATCACAATACATATGTGAAAATGACTAAAAGTTGTTTTATTTTAAATATTTTTATATAACACTTCACTGCAAGTATGGACTACTTCAATAATTTAAAAGAAATGAATTTATCGAAAAGTTTACGAGACCTTTTTTGTGGAGCATAAAATTTCTCTTAAGAATAATTGTTTGTTGTTTTATATAGATCTAGTAATCTAAGTAACAAGAAAACGGCTCACTCTACAATAAATTTACTAAGAAAGCTTTTCTGTAGAGAATTTAATTTTGTTCAAGAATATAAATTGGTCGAGCGTTTAAGAGTGACTGATTCCGAGATTTTGTATAAAAATGCAGCAATAATTGTTCAAATCAATAATGATGTATCTCTTGATGTTAATATTAAGCGCTAAAAATCTCAGGATATTTTTCTTTGGTCGTCATAAACAATATTTTTACAGTACCGTTAGAAAAAAATATTTTCGAAACGGGAAAAAAATTGACATTGTATCTCTGTTAACAGGTACTAAAAAGTGACTTTCTATAAAAAAAAATTAGTATTTTTTTCCTGGATATACATACACCTAAGTAAAGGTAAATATTTCATTTTAGAATAATTTATTATACAGAACTTACATTTCCCTTATGTTAGGAGTTCAGTAAGAAATTTTTTAACTATATAATATTCCAAATAACTACTAAACGATCATTTTTAACTTTAACTTTTTACTTACAAAATTAAATTGTCAGATACTAAATAATTTTCTTGAGGTTTTCCATAGTAATGCAAGCTTTAATTGTGTTTCAACTATACCAATCGACTAGTTTAAAACTTCAAATTTTACTTGATTAATTTTCTGACTTTAATATTACGTTTTTTAAATAATAAGTCGTAGTTTTTTCCCATCAAAAAAAAAAAAAATGTGTAATGTACACGGGGTCTGGTAAAGATTAGGTATCCACGAATTTCGCATTTTTAAAAGTTTCGAGTAAGAGTGTTTGGTTCAAAGAAAAAAAAAAGAAAAATATCGTTAAATAAACCGCTTTTTTATTTAAAACAAAATTAATAGTAGTACGGATTTACTATATATTTTGATGCTAAGACTCCCTAATATTACCTGTTTGATTAAAAATGTGTGTATAATGTTGCCAATAATACATAGCTTTTTTAATCTGAAAAGAGTTCTTTTTGCCCCATTTTAAAAAGTGTATATTAGTCGCAGGCATGATTAAAAATAATTTAAAAAACATTTAACTAATCAGAAGTAACCTGACCACCACATATAATTCATCTTTGGTAAAAAGCATTTGAGTAATATTAAGTAACAAAAGGATTTAATTAGGTCAAAAATACTTGTCAACAATGTACAGCAACCATTATGTTTAGATTTTGTTGTCATGTGTCATAGAGTTGTCATTAGTATTTGAAATCTTACAATTTGAATATTTTCCACAGATAATTATAATATTATAGCATTATATTAAGGAGGTGGTTACAGCTAATTAGACGACTAAAATTGGTGACAAAAGTATATACTTGCCATCAGCCTGTTATTATGTAAGTAAAGGCTAAAGTGAAATATGTTGAACACCGAAAAAATTGCGAAAAGTAAGTTTTTAATGGAGAAAACTTGTTCATCCTCATTTTATTATATTAAGAATAGACTATTTTACAATATTCTCGCAAAAAAATAAAAATCCTATGGATACCTAATCTTTACTAGAACCTACACGAAAAAAAAACTTAGACTTAATCTTAAAATCTGAAGTTTTTTTCCCTTGTATAATAATAACTATTTTTTTGGCCCAGTCTAGTAAATATTGTTAGAAATACCTTAACATAGGATCAGTGCGCAGCTTTTCTAAGACTGTTGTATATGGCACTCCCAGAACTCTGTCGATGATGTGAATAATACCATTTTTAGCCGCCAAATCTGGCTGGATAACGGTGGCGTTAACCCCTCCTCCCTCGACCGTCATTGTTCTGTTATTCCCAATTGTCACTACGTTGAAATAGAGGTTTTTGCCTTTGGCCAGTGTTGGAGCTTGGTAAACCTGTAAACAAAATAACTTGTAATAAGATCGGTATAAACTTAGGGTTTCCATTTATATTTTGTCACCCAATTTCAACCATAGGAAAAAATTATATAAAAAAATCTTGTGTACACGTTTAACTAACATTATTAGTAAGGTTTAAAAAGCGTCGAAATTTAAAAAAAAAATTAAAAATTTAGGAAAATATCAGGTATCAATTTACCCTATAAAAATTACCCAGTTTTATTAAAAGTCGTTATTTTTGATAAATCTAAAAAAATATTAAATACCTTATTATTTTCTTAAATGATTACCAATAATATTTTAATAGCAAATAACATAAAAAAAAGTTTTTTTTTTTAATTTGATTATATTCAAAATATTAATAATAAAATGATATAGCAAGCAGGGTTTTGTTTAGATAGAGGTTTCAATTTTTACAAGTACGACACTCATTTATTTTTATCGTTAACAGATCGAAGTATGATATGTCATAATATTTTAAATTTAGAAGAGTGTAATATTTGATTAGGCATTCTATTTTAAAATAAGTACTTAAAAGATAAGAGGAAAAACATATTTTTAAAGTTATAAAAATATATTTTTAGTTCTGTTTTTTTGGTTTCTACACAAGCAAGCAAGAAGAAAAGTTGGGGATACTTTTCTTTATTCTTTATTTTTAAAAACACTCCAAAAAAAAACTGGACAAACAAAATATTTGGCTTTTCTCCAGAAAAGCCAAATAATATTTTGTTTAAACGTAATCTCCCAGAAAACAAATAAATCATAAAAAACAAAACTTTGTTCAATTTCAATCTTAAATACCTCTTTAGATTTTTGACCAATTTTAGTTTTATATATTGGATTAAGTATTATATAGAAAAGGGCCAATGTTGCTTCTTGACCTAAATCTTTGAATATCCTGTGAAATAATTTAACATCACAATTTTTTAGCATTTCATTCTATTTTAAAGCGTTAACTTTTTCTAACAGTTTTTTAATTTATATCAGTATCTTTATTCTAAAAGAAAACACGTATTTTTTAAGAAGACAATAAAATTTGTGTAACGGGTGTCAAGTTTTAACTTACAAATCTTTTAAATTTTTATTTTTATATTAAAAAAAAATTATTAGTTTGTTAAGCTGGTCTGGTAGTTTTTCTAATCAGTAATCAGATTTTTGTTATCTCGTTAGATGTACGGGATACGACGAAAAGTATGAAAAACACCCTATATTCGGGGTGTTTTCCAATTGCGGTAAGAAAATTTAAGATCGTATTTCTAAGCCAATTTTATAAAAAAGTTCATATAAAGGTATATCCGAAAATACCTTGTTTCTAAGATACAGGGTGTAAAACTTAAAAACAAATCGTTTTTTTTAAAATAATATTTGAAATATTTCCTATCCGATTTTACTAAAATTTGGCTGTGATATCGATTATAATAAAAGGTTAATTTAGCTTAACACAAGCAGCGGAGTGGAAGCCATCTTAGCTAACATTATTGACAAAATATGTAATCTTCTGACTTTTCCTAAAACTTTTAATTTTTTTCCGAAGTTTCATATTTTGAGAACTTAACATTTGAGGACGTTTATATAATCTTTCTTATTTTTTTTCAGGATTATGTCCTTTATTTTTTTTGCTTACCGCAATTAGGAAACTCCCTGCATTATATCACCAGTAAAAGGATCTTTTAAAGACCTTAAAAATACTACACTTGATATCTTATTTTTATCAATTTTGCAACTATTACGGTATATTACGACCCTCATATTAATTTGCAATGTTTTCTTTAAAATTTATTATAAATAAAAAAAATGTTAAGAAAAGATGACGTTTTAAAATCGTATACACTGCTATAAAATTTTGATTTTATATTAGTTCACAGGGTGTTCGAAAATTTAGGTTAAAATGAAACATTTGGCTCTTCCCTTTATAACATATAATTCTATAAAAGTTTTTGCAATTACCATATTAAATAATAATCTCAATGAAAAAAGCGACAATGGAACCAAAACCTAAATAAAATCGGTTAAAAACCAAAACGTTATTTAAGATTGAATTTGAACATTTGTTGGTTCAGTTTTTTTTTGTCCAGGAGTGTATAAGTTGGCGTCTTTTTAAAAAATTTATATATATTTGTAATGCGGAGAGTTTTTTCATTAGGTACTGTTTCATTTGGGTAATTTTACATTTACCGTTAGGACTTATCATAAACTTCGCAGTAGAATTATTAAATGGGTAAAAGTATTGAAAACTGGTGGTCAGCAATTAATATAGGTACGTTCATAGAACAAAGGAATCACATAGATAGTAATAAATGATTACCCAGAACTAAAGCTTATCAGAACGACAACAAACGGGCAGTTAGATAATAGCTATCTCGTAGATGTCACGGTCAGGGTCTCTTTGTAATCTAATCTGGCTTTCCTTGAAGCTTAAGATAGTCTGGCCTTAGTTATATTTGATATTGTAATAATAGCTGGCTATTATATTAATGGTGGTGTGGTCTATTATTCCCTTTACTACTTACTTAAAGACGATTGCATTATAATATCTATAAATGGTAACAATGTAGTTATAAGTTTGCAGGTTCTAATTACATTCATTGTTCGTTATTGCCCAAAAGTGCGTTGTTTGCTGCTAGTCATCATTATTTGGGTTTTAGTAAAACAAAAGGAGATATACCAATATTAAGCGGTGATTCTACAATAGAAAAATCTTTTATAAAT